>BRZM01000573.1:54607-130054 GCA_033238685.1 Lates japonicus
AATTGTTGCGATGTGAAAGGTCAATATGCCTGTTGACCACCGCACAGTAGTATATCTCGCAGACGAAACCAACATTGTGTGATCATTAACAGTTTGCACCAGAGCTGTTAATGATTACTAAATGGTCCGGCGCAGCGGTGGGGTCAAAATCAACGATGCCGAGAGCGGTATCAAACACATTCAAACATGTAAACACAGCACGGTTTCCTCATTACGGTCGCCGCAGAACAGTCAGGTTTCGCGCGTTGGCTTCGTCAACGCATTTCAACGTGCGTCACGTACATGGTGCCTACCGCTTCCCAGACCGTCCATAAAATTACAGATCGCAGTTACGCTGTCAGGTTATTGGTCAAAGCTGTACTAGTCCGGCGCATGTTGAAAATCATTCAGTTAATCAGGCACGGTTAGAATGGTACACAACCGTAATCGCATCGGGTCATTGAATTCACGGCTCGAATGCCATAGGTTTGTCACTTTGCCGCTGAACACAGCCAGTGATATTACGCAAGTCAATCGTTTCTGTAGCACATGTGGTCTCGATCATTCGGGTTGCCGATTAACACCTGGTAGGCAGTCGCACGTATTGTGAGTTGTGGCGGTGACACTTGTCGCATGAGTGGTCGCGACAGTTGCGCCAATGGAGAAAGCAGCCGGTAGCACTGAAATATCATGTTAATATCAAACTATGTTAGGAGCAGCACGTTATACCAGTTCCACCAGACGACGAAGAAGATGAGCAGCCGCATCTGTCGACCGTCGCTCGAACCGATTGTCCTCAGAGCACCTCGACGAGAGCCAAATCGATCGACTGGTTTAAAACATCAGGCGACAGTTATATCCGTCAACCGATCAAACCTTCGCATCACGCACATCAAACAACATTTCCGCCATCACCGCCCGTGACAAAATCAGTATCACGCCGTCGGAGTTACGAACACCACTGGGGGAAAATAGAGCACAGATTTTGCGCAAGCCGGGAAATCATTACCAGCGCCACATGAACTCCCGGTCTGTGCCAACCCCGACCGCTCACTCAAGCACCAAAACAAGGTCGAACAATGTCGTGTTGCAGGCTTGGCCGTGGAGCCTGCAACAGCCTGGTATTTATTATGAAGTATTAAACGCCACCGATACGTCTGTCCGCTCATTACCCCTGGCACCAGAGTTTATTTATAGTGGTCAGCGTGGCGGCTGGATGACAATGAAGGATGAGCGTCGATGCCGTCGGTCACCGTTCATTGCCAGTGTTGCCGAGTAGACGCTACAGTCAATAAAGTTTCCGGTGCTTCAAAAGCGTGTGCGGGTGATGCTGAGTGTTACGGTTTTGATTCGAATATGTGATACGTGATTAACATGGAAAATTTATTGTGGGGTCGAAAGCTAAATCAGTTCGGTAAATTAATGAAAGTCAATTTTTTTCGTCCGTTACCTGTTTGCTCAGATTTAGAGTCTCATTACTAAACACAACCATAAAGTTTTCAACAGTTTTTAAGATGCCAGGTCATCATTTAAGCACGAGTTGTAACAGACTTATTTGCGTTTCTTTATTACGCTTGTGTTGTTTGCACCGATACACGTTCGCGGGTAGCTCTCTAACACTGATGACGAAGTTGCACAAACAAGTTGGTGTCAACCAACAGGAGAGATATTGCGCATCTTTGAATCGGTATTATACAAGAGATGTTCTTTTTGTTTCTCCAATCATCGACATAAATGGGTAGATGAGAAAGAGCGACATCCGGAAAACTTCACCGTTAGTCCGTAATGTCTTGACCGAGGCAAGAGCAACTCGAGGTTCAACCGGAATCTGCCGCCATGTTAACTAATATGTTGAAAGCCTGACGATCAGTTTCGTTTTGCCATACCGCGGGCGCTTGGTCGTGCAGAGCTGCCAGCAGGATTAACGTCTGGCGACGCCACGACCGAAAGGTCAACAACAGTGTTAATCAAGAGTCTTCGAAAACAGCCGGGCTGCCCACCGACAAAGCGGCTCACCGAGCAGCGTCGTGTCCGCGTTTGGCGAGCGACTGGCCCCTCCAGTGTCCCCTCAGCCCCACCACCACCGAAAGCTGCGTTGTTCCCGAAGAGCCCGCAGCGTTCTCCCGCCTGACATCAACGCTTCTGTTGTTGTTATCAGTTTGTGCTTTATTCATGTACTTGCTCTGGTTTGTATTTTTATTATCTTGTTGAAATTGAACAGTTTCCTAAGGTTTCTAAGCAGCCAGCTGCCAAGACCGTCTGCCCGCAAAAATAGTGACCATTTTTCAATGCTGGCCTGGATGACGGTCATTATGCTTGTGATGGCAGACAGTCCAGCTGGCTGCTTGAAACACTAGAGCTGACTGCGAGTTTCAAGAGATGAGAGACTAAGTACAGGCTTCAAAAGAACAAATTGCATAGAAAGAATAGAACAAGAGAAACTGATGACAGCTTAACAGAAGTTGATCAGTGTCAAATACAGAAGGCAACTGCAGGCCTTTTGCAGAACCAACACAACCAGTGGAGTAATTAGAACTGAGGATCGATACAACTGAAAGGGGCCAATTAGAGAATCTCATAGAGCCCCCACTTGTCCTGACTTGCAGTATACTAGTAAACCTACACTTTATGTAATTAGAGAAAATCGTTTTCAGAATGTTGGTGTCTTACTGTTTACTGTTGTAATAGCTTTCAGTGTGACAAACAGTAGTCACGGGCATTCAATCCTCATACTGTAACATAGCTCTGCAGCTAAGTAGCCCTTGGTAAAATCAGCACAAAAGGCAAGCTGATCATCAAACCTAAACATATTAGATTAACATAGCAGCAGGATTCTAGTTTGTTCCATTAGGACCTCAGGAATTTATACTACCTGTTACTAGAGAGACTACATTTGACTAGTTTTGAGGCAAGTTTTTCAGATCTTCATCTTGCCCTCATCTACCCCATTTATATCAATGAGGGTGGGTAAATAAAAGAAACATCTCTTTGTATAATATGTCTGAAAAGTGCACAAACTATATCCTCTATACGAAGTTTCAACAATCAACGTACATTGCACCGTCATGGTGGTAGAATTTATTGCAAGACTGTTGTATCAGACTGCAAGCTACAAACCAATACAAACATCAATAAAAACACAAATAAATTCTTGTTACAATGCACTCATTCTAAATGAGGAGGCCTGAAGAAAATCTTAAAAACTGGTAGGGAAGCTATGGAAGTTTGTATTACAGAATGAGACCTGACTCTCTAAATCCCAAAACAAACAACAATGTTTTGAATCTAAACTGACAATTGACCTTATTGAGACTACTATTAAAGCAGTTTAACTATTTTAATAAATTTTTTTCCATGTTAAATCACATTATCACATATTCAAGTCAGAAGCCATGGCCTTTCTATAACATCCCCACCACATACACACACACACCCCCTTTAAAGCTTTCCAGAGAGTAGTTGTGATATCATAGCGCCTACTCCAGAGAGAAGAACACACAGTTATCTAGTCTAATTGATTGAATACGAATCACTTATATAATATCATCATCATATCCATTTATCCATCCAGCCCTCCCCTTATTACTATCTCATCTAGAAGCTCTGAACAGACTGGGGTAGTGGATGGATGGATGGATGGATGGATGGATGGATGGCTTCTTTCAGCCCACATCCACTGTTTGAAAAATGATCCATGTCCCCTCCCACATGTACATCAATTAACTTCTGCCTGCAGGGAAAGAGACAGACAATACTTCATAATAAATGCCAAACTGAACACAAGAGTACAGCCAAAAACACCTACAGGTAAACTTTGACATTGTTATTCTTATATTTTGGTGCCAAATGTAAGAGTAATTCAGAGTTGCTGAATTGGGAGTTCATGTAGCTGCTAAGAAATATGGTGTCATCTTCTTCCAGCTGCACCAAAATCCTGCTCCCTAGAGATTTTTTCCCCCAATAAGATATTTCATAACTCGGCAATGATACTGAGTTTTATCACAGGAAACAGTGAATGGCAAAATGTTTATTTACAGTATGCATGTCACAGGTTTGATGGACATTGGCAAGATTATAACTGTCACTACTGGTCTTTAAATAGTCAGTGTGTCAGTCTGCAGCTCTGTCAAAGTCTGCTCTCCTAAGGGACTGTCAGAGACTGAGCAGCCTGAGTCAACAAAGATCACGGCTGCCATGTACTATTCTTCATCATCTGATTGGAACAAACCTGGCAATCTGCTCCCTAAGCATAGTTTGATATTAGCATGATGAGTCCCTGATTAGGCACAACCAGCACATACAGAGAACAGCTTCTCCATTTTAAACAACTTTATCACAGAGCCACTCATGCACGGCCGCTATTGTGTCAAAGTAGTCACATACAACTATCCCTACAATACTGTCACGACACACCACCCAGGTTATTGAAATCAACACAATACAGATGAGTCAGGGATACATGATATACTGCAAAGCAGTTGACAACACATGAAAAATATCTGTAACAATATTTCTGTAGCTTAAAATGAAAACAAACCCTAAATTGGCAAAAAAAAAAAAATAATTCCAGATGCATGAATTCATCAATATTACAGTACAATTACAGTTTGTATTTGTATTTCTAACCATGCACCTGAGTGCTTGGAATTGATTTTTCTTATGCACCACAGTTTAAAATTACAACTACTACAGTATGCCTATTTATTTATGCTCACAGTCTATGAGAATTTTATGGACAGTATAGTCTGAGCTTTTATTAAACCACAACATGTACACATGGCTTTGATTTAAATGCCATGAACTGACAGAAATAACTGCTATTGCACCAGTGGTTTTTTAGGTTTGAGCCTATTTGTTATGAAACACTTACACTTCATATCACAGCTGACCATGTAGGAAACCATGCTGCTGATTTTTACATATTTGGATGTGTTTTGTCTACCACTCTCAGCATCTGTTGGTTTTATTTTATACCATGTAGTTCATTTTAAATATGAAAATCAATTAGCAAGCTCCTGAAAGTTACTAAACTGTGTAATTCACCACAATGAACAGACAATCTGGTCTGCAGGGAAGGGAGGATACTATACATCTATCTACTACTATTGCAGGTGAATGTAGGCATATTGATACTCACATGCACAGACAGGCCAGCGATATGCAACGTGATGTGTGTGTGTGTACATATGTACGTGTAGATGAAGTGTCATTCACTAATGCTGTTAGATAAGTCAGACATCTGTGACCCTCTGTGGTACAAAATAGCGTAACATACTAAAATGTCAATTGCCTAATCTTCAGGCCAGTGTGTGTGTGTGCATGTGTGTGTGTGAGAGAGAGAGAGAGAAAGAGAGAGATAGTTTTTTTGCATTTGCTTTTTGTTGGAAGCTGTTTGTGTGTGTGTGTGTGTGTGTTAGTGTTGAGGTACACATCTTTTTCATTCGAGCAAACCCATTAGATAACCTAGCGATTCCATTTGAAGCCTTTAGCGACATTCCAGTCATGTCAATGAAAACAGTGCTGTGAGCACCACTAAAAGCATGGCTCTCAACCTTGTTCCCTCACTGCACATACACACACACCAAAACAAACGACACAACCCAAATACACACAGACCACTTTTGGACATTTGATTCTATGAGTCCTTCTCTGAAACAAACACACTGCCTGAAACTGGGTGTGTCCCTAACTAACTGATAGAAAACACAGAGATTCGGTGTTGATACTAATAAGAGACATTATGCTGCTACCATGCAGAGGAATAGTATCAGCAAATGTGTCCAATATTTAAAATATCTATATAAGGCATTTACTGTATGTAACATAACATATTTTACATAACAGACACGTGATGGCAAAATGCTCATCATTTTAAGACAATGCTATCTAAAATATGTAATGGAAGGCAGGGGGAAATGTTTTCCAGCTTTCGTTTGTTTTATCTGACCCTCAGTCCAAAGCCAAATTACTTTTTGTTTACCATCATATAAGACAAAGGAGTGCAGAAAATTCTCACATTTTAGAAGATGGGACTGGCAAATATTTGGCATTTTGGCTTAATAAATGCATTAAACAATTCATTGATTAGAAGAAACAAGACCTGAGTATGAGTTTGAGCATCTTGAAGACTTTGCTGTGCTGTGTGGCAGACAGTTAAATGGTCGAAGGGTAATGTCTCCCTATCTGAGGGTGAGACAGGATAAAAGGAAGATCAGCTGATATGAAATAAATGAATGACAGACTGACAGAAACCGACAGGCAGACAGAAAGAAAGAAAAACAGACAGAGACTTCGGGTCAGTGTGGCCCAGAGCAGACAAGACTATAAATAGATCCAATCCTCCTCCGGCTTACAGCCCTGAATCACACTGACCTGGCCCGCCCTGCATCACCAAGCACAGAGACAGAGACACAATGAGACAGAAAGTGAGAGACACAGCAACAGAAACAGAGAAAGACTGACAGATGGAGGCGTACAGAGAAACGAGAAAGGAGGAGGGGAGTGTCTGACAATGATTTTATAAGATCTCTCTTTCGTTCCCTTCCTGTCACTGCTTTCTCCATCAACAAGTGACTCCAGTCTGAGGTCCCGCTGCCATGAGAGGTCAGTCTGGTGTCAGTGGGCCAAAGCTGAGGCTCATGTCGCCTACTCAAAGCCAACAGCGTAATGATGTAAGCATGATGAGGAGTGATGGAGGAGATAATAAGGGGAAAGATAAAGACAGTTTTGTAAAGTCTGGTGACAGTGGTGATAATGCCAACTACGGTAATGGAACCCAAACTGATCCTTGTGGTTTTAAGCATTAAACAACAGTATTAAACTGGTACTTCTTTCATTCTCTACTTTCAATCAGTCATGACCAGAGCAGTAACACATTACTTTGTCACTTTTTTAGACTTATTTCAGGATTGTGATTTGATTTGATTTTTATTCATCCCAGTAACTCTAGATTACTCTGTTAGGTCGGATTGTTCACTGTCTTATTCTATGTTTGATTGAGGGTTGATATCAGTTAGAGAGAGAAACGTTTTATCGATTTTTCTGTATGTCCTGCACATAGAGAAAATTGACAATAAAAATCTTGAATCTTGAATTGAATTCAGGAGAGGCTTTTTTTTTTTAAAGCTGGAGGGCATGTAACTGAGCTTCTAAGGTCGGGACTTTGGGAGAGCTGTGTGCAGTCACCGAGGCTAAGCTAGCTGTTGGATGGTCAGAAAATCCCTCCAGATTGTATGGCTGCCTACTTGTTAAACTAATGTCTTGCTTTCTATTTCTACACGTTAAATACAAAAGAAGATGTGTGGGTGTGAAGAGTTTGGAGTGAAGGCACCTTTGATGCAACTTTTTCAGTGAGTAATATGTAATGTGTGATTAATTACAGTTTTCAAGTAACTTCCCCAACACTGGTCAGGACTAACACCAAATCCTCAAAACCTCTCACCCTCTAAACACCCAACCAGCCATTTTTTTCATCTATCCTCTGCAGTATGCTAATTTGACAGAGACAGACACCAGTTCTGCTCTACCGGACCCCAGAGACGGACCTAGTGCACTGCCGCAACCCAGCCATGAGGAAAAAAAGATTAGATGAAAAGAAAGAAGAAAGCCAAGAGTCTAAAGCCATGCTAGCAGCTCTGTAAGGTTGTAGACACAGAGGAGCTCTGACATAAATGCTAACATCAGCATGCTAAAATGCTCAAATTGGCAATTTTAACAAGATGATGTTTAGCAGGTATGATGTTGATCTGAATCATAATTGCTATTACAATTCATCCTGATGGGAACAAGAACATGTGTACCAAATTTCGTGGCGATAGTTGTCAAGACATGTCACTCATTCAACCTCATCATGGCGCTACAAGAGAAGTCAGGGGATCACCAAACGGTAGGATTCAAGATTTTATGTTTAAAGTTAAAATACTGTAAACTACGAGTAAAGAAAAATTTTTCAAACTTTTAAAATTCATTGCAGGAATTTTAAAAGTTTGAATCAGACCAGGTGTACAAATAAACAGGTGGCAAGACACCACACACTGCATTGCACAAGAAAACTACAACTATGAAACCACAATGTTATGGCTAACACATCTAAAATGAACAAATGTGGTTCTTGAATGATAACTCATATTACAACAGGTTTCAAGAAGACCAAACGTCAGGTGATGTAAAAGTCAGCCCATTACAACAGGTTTCTCTCAGGACAAGGCCTTGACAGCTGTTTTGCATTTCTGTTGACATCCAGTACATTCATGTTAGAGGGCACAATATGCTTGTACACACTCTACTTTTCAATGTTTATGTGCCATCACTACAGGATATTTACCAGATATTTACCCAACCCCAACAGCCACATGTCTGCGGGGAAAATAGCTCAAGTCAGTACTCGGCAACCAGATGGCCTCTGCTCTCTGGCTTGTGCTGAGTAAGGGTACTATCTCAAGACATTAGCAGAACTGGGCAGTATTTCCCACCTGGCTACATATATGTTTAGATTAACCTGCTTCCCCTCCTTTTCCTGATAATCCCAGTTCTGCATACCGCAAAACAAACAGCTTTCATCACTTATAATGAGGTCGGCCTGCCTTTTGTGCTTAGCTTTTGAGGTGCAGCTTGCACAGTCAGTAAAAAATATTCATTATTCCTATCTCTCGAGCATGCTCATCTGACAAAAATATGGTCAATCTGCCAACTGTTCTGACCTCGTGGCTGCTCCCTGTCGTTTCAATTTTGCTCTGAACATAAGTTGTGTTTATATTAGAAATACGCTGTAGTCTGGTTAACTTATGATTATGAGAACAGACATGCTTATCATAGTTCTTCATTTTTTTTCTGTTCAAATTAGAATGAAACAACAACAGCACAGTAGTCTGTATGTGCATTTGTGTGCTGTGGTCTGAGAGATACTAAATAACTCAACCAAAACATGTAGTGACACACCGTATCCTTCTTTCCTGTCATTTTGTTTTTGCTACAGTGTTCTCTGTTCTGTATTATGTTCTATATGCTTAGAGAAAGAAAGCCCTCAACAGTGTGGCAGCCACTGGGTGTTGTTGAACCACAATGTAGCTTAAATAGACCTTAGCTGACCTGTTGGGAGACCATTAACATTAGGTTGTTGCTCAGCATTGTGGAAAGAGTTTGTGCATCCCTGCCAGGACCTCAGCGCTAGTTGGAAAAAGTCTTTACCTGACCAACGGATAACAACCATGACTACAGCTTCACCCCTCCTTTAAACTTCTCCTATTGGGAAATGCAGGAGGGGGATATGGACTCTTCATGATCCCAATAGCTGGGGGGTGTTTACACCCATGGGAAGAAGGCAGTGTAACAGTGCACACCCGCCAGCATCATGTGAATGATATTTTTGAGGTCCTGACCTTGGCTCTTTAAAGGCTCCTGTGTAGGTCTTTACTAATCAACCATGGAGAACACCCACCCATGCTAAGACTTTGATCGCAGAAAATCTAATCACCAAACATTTTGATAGTTGATTGTTTAACTAAAAATACCAAACATCAGTTAGTTCTAGCTCATGAGGTGATTCACTGTTATCTTATGATAGTAAATTAATATCTTTGCCTTGGATTAGTTGTTCAGACAATAAGCAATTTGGTAGCACTAGACACTAAACTCTACTATTCATAATTTATAAGCAGTATATAATAACATATATGTTTGTAGTTAAATGGAGGAAAAAAGAACCAGCAACAACAACTTCATGATCAGCATTATATATTGGCCATCAGCCGCCCTGTTCTCTAAATATCAGCACGGCATCAGCCACTGGAAAAATACCCATATGGTCACCATCACTAGGTGTTTAGAGTTTACTGCTTTACTGATTTACAGAGCACCTAACACCTGCCACCTCTTTTGCAAGCGCCATTTGCATCTGGAAAAAACAATTATCTTTTTTATCACTTGTCATGCTGCATTTTTTCAGACACTCATGATCTGGCTAACTCATTGACCTGTTTCATGCACAGAATCAAACACAAAAATAGGGTAAAATAGTATACAGTAATATGAAAAGATCAAATAATTGAGCTCTGTCAATTAATTTATGCATATCAGATGTTTTGATGTGAGTGAGATAACTGATTACATGTCTGCGATGACATGCCAAATTATTTGAGCACATGTACGCTTACTGAGGGAGAGTTTTTTTTTTTTTCTTGAAATGTCCTAGAGCAGGAGGGTGAGACGTGAGACAAAGATATGCTACTATACAGGTGACAGATGCATGACAGGGTGTTAAAAATAATGCTAAGTTAACTATTGTGGTTTGACCTGCTATTTTGTCCTCCGAATCAAATAACACAGTCAGCAGTTGAGCTGCAGCAGAGTCTGCCACACAACTCATGCAATTAAGGTTCTCGAATCTGAAATAATACAGATATAACAAACAGGTTTATTCTGATGTCCATAAAGTCACACACAGGATTTATGGACATGACAGTAACCAACAACAGCTAATCTAGCATACTTTTACTGGTGCCCCAAATATACGCCAAAACAGGGGCTTATATTTATATATCTTTATATATATAGGAGTGACAGACTTTGAAAACTCCTGTTCTATTAAACAATACTGTCATCACTTCTGCAGGCACGTTGTCTTGAGTTTTATGCACACATATGGTGGATCATCAATGTTCTAACATAATCCATCACAGAATACTGTGGCGTCTGGTGAACTCAGGTTTGTGTGTTCTTCACTTCTGTAGTTTTGTTGTTCCTGTCTTATAGACAGACAGAACAGCACGATGTTTTGAAATATGCATGGACAGATGATACCCAGTTGATCTACATTAACCGCTTTTAAGTTAATTTTAAATTCAGAGTCCTTCATTCACATTCTTCCTCTGAATCACTGTGTGCCTGTCACTTTCACTCCACTCAAACTTTGCATCAAAATCAATCACAGCTTCTTGAACTATTTGTCTATTAATCAATGAGTTACGAACAGAAATAATCAATTAACTAACTACTGTTTCAGTGAGTGCATACATGTTATACCTTTCAAGCAACAAACAAGATATCTGAAGACATTACTCTTGACTGACTGGTGCATTGTTCATCCTTTTCTGACATTTTATACAAATCATGTCAATGTAATCATCACAAGCAGTGATTTTGAATCCATTTGATTTTTTGATTGACTGAAAGCCATCTTGACATTCTGACTTTTGGTGGAACGGAGGACTGTGGAGTCCAAAATGGAGGAAGCAAATCATAGCTTGTAAGCTGTACACCACACACTTAATTTACATTTCATCAGTATAAACTGCCTGGCAAAAGAGGAACTGTTTGCAGACAGTTATAGAAGTCGAAAGTATGAATGTGGCTTGAGTGAATTGTGTGGAATTTATAGTTAGCAACTAAAAGTCCCGCTTTCTGGTGTGACACATAACAAGCAAATACAGCCTGTAAGACATTTAAACTATGAAATGGATTTCAGCTGTGATAAGCCACGATCGTGTAATCATTCTATCTTTTTTGTGTCTAATGGAAGTAGATTTCTTTCTTTTCTCCCTGCCTCTGAAAGGTAAACTGTTTACAGGAATGATCTCATTATCACAGCAGAATGGCGACAGGTTGCACAACCCCTGCTTACTGCTGCACACATACACACTGTGGATTTACACTGACCGGGCCATGCTGGCTACATGGGTTGGTGTCAATGTTGTTATGGGATAATCAACATATGCTGGAATACAAGACAGGGCTGGTGGGGTTGTTTCTAAATGAACCAGGTTGATCATTGGTCAACCATCCATCAAGTATTCCTGCAATTTATGTAATTTGGTTATTTTCTGAAGGAAATATCCATGGTTTTATACTATGATTTTAGGGCAGGAACACTTCCTATCTACTCATCTTATTAACTCTTAGTAAGAAAACACATCCATCGTGGCACACATCTATCCTGATGTGTTATAACACCAAGTCACCAAATGTCTTGTTTTGTCCAACCAAATGAAGCAATTCTCTACATTTTAAATACCTGAAAGCATCTCACACGGCATTTTTTGACTTCCCAAAATGACTTGAACAATGAATTGAGTATCAAAATAATTACAGATTCATTTTCCCACTTGACTAATCAAGAAGTTAGCTCATGACGTAGCTCAAACTGAACTGATTGGTCTATTAATTAATTGTCTCTTGTTCAAGCATCTCAAATTTTAATATTGCTACAACCCTATCAACAATTTATGAATATACACCTCTCAATATTACACCTAGTATTAATAATAATACTTTTTCTATCCGCTTTAAAACACAGATACAAAGTGATTGAGTATTTGCTTCCTTTCACAGGTACACACAGTCCCGCCGGTAATTAACATCAGCACTGGTAGTGAAGACAAAAGTGAGGCTATAGCAACATCTCTCTCTCTCTCACGTCTCCTCCTCACACTCCCCATCTCTGTTTCTGTCCCTGTGTCTCACAGTGTTAATTTTTGTATTCATTTGTGCTCACTGGATTTTTTTTTTTGTCTGTTTCTCTGCCCAAAGTCTTTTGTCTGCTCTGTAACCTTCATCAGTCATACATCATCACCACTCACTCACCCTGTTTCATACCACATGCAAACACAGAGGGAACCATGTGACAGCCAAAGACATTACCTCTCTCAGATCCTGCCTCACCATCTGTACACAGATCCATTTAATCTCATAAGGACATTGGTTTGACAACCACCATTCGAATCAGCCCAGACGTAAAACATGCTACACACATCAGCATGTCAGCAATTGCAGGTATGTTGACCATACTTGAAACAAACTATACTACTGTGCACTAGAAATAGGCACCTAGATGTTTAAATTTTATCTATCAGATAGCCTACCGAGTGCGTCTGACCAGTCCTAAATTCATTCTGCAGTATGATAACAACTACAAACATACAGCCAGAGCCATAAAGAAGTATTCCAGCAACAAAAAGAACAAGGGGTCTTGGAAACAGACGGTATGGTCTCCACAGTTCCCCTTGTGCAAGTTCTCCATGAGAATTGGTGCCATTTTAAAAGGCAAGAGTGGTCACACCAAATATCCATTTGACATAGGTTTTAATCTTCATCTGACACATTTTCTTAACAAGCTACTTAATCCACATACTGATGATATTGTATTATGAGACTGCATCATAGTTGAATTCATACTAATTTTTGATCTAAAACCAAAGGTGAACCTATTTTAAGACGTTGAATGTTTTATCAAGTTTAAACTCACATTACTAGCTCACAAAAACAAAGAAAGCTGTGTGGCTGGATTATAACCAAAATGCACTTTGGAGTTGTAGCTGCCTATCTCCTGTGTTTTTATGTACACAGGCTTATACTTATTGAGTTGTTATCAAAGAATTTGATATTTTGTAAGACAGGTCCAAGCTCTGGACATTCTCCATGTCAGATTGGTTGGGCAGAAAATGAAACAAATTTTCATATGGAACCCTGGATGCCCTAAATAATTCAGCTGTCATGCTACCTATAGGTACATGATGACATACTGAAGCTCAGCATGTTAGGATAAAGTTTTAGAAGTAGATTCATCTCAAGGATCATGAACCAGTTTTAATAGAAATCCACCCAATAGAGAAAACACTGTCACCCCCAAAAAAAAAAAGGACCAACACCTCTGCCCCAAAAAGAGGAAAAAATATTTCATAGAAATGATTCTGGTATTGTGCAGAACTCTTCTTAACCTTCATTTTCATTAAATTTGAACTGAGAAAATCCTAGGCATTAGGGTGTTGCATCATCATCTCATCATTTTGAACTAGTGACCCCAAACTAATGTTCTTGAAGGTTTTACTGTTCTTTAAATAATGGATCAGAGCAGAAATCTGTTCAGCAGGAAAGTTTTAATTCTTCGCCAATGGGAGGAAAAACACATTACACAGTGACATCACAGCATCCCTAAAAGTAGTAACACATCTAAATATAAACAGCAGCCACCTGTGGTTTCTTATACTGCTGCAAGTCCTGTTTTTTTTCTCCCGTTATCTCAACTACACTGCACTGCGGCTACAAATACAACACGAGATTAAAGGTAAATTTGATTTATCACAAATACTTCCGCTGTAATCCACCATGCCACATGTCATTAAGTACATTTGAGCTTATCAGCATTAGAGCTGCTGTATAATTTAATTTTCACTAGTTTAAACCAACAACTATACAAAGTTTGTGAGGTTAAGAAATGTGCAATAATTAGACAGAGTTTACTTTTTTTTTAAATTTAGAATCAAAGTAAACATATTCCTCGCTCTCTGATCTGCCTGTTTTAATTTGCTGTTTATACGACTCCAAACTTAATCTATGTATACCTGTTGTCTTGATAAATTCAGTAATATATTAACTCACAACACTAATTCCAACTAGTACAACAGCTGGTTATACTCACCATTCTTCTGCTCTAAGTTTTGCTTCCTAACATTCATTTACAAGTCTTCTCACGCTTCCATTGTTTTGATGACAACCATCAATGAAACTCAATATTTCACAACAGTAGCCTCCCAGCGCTAAAAGCGGGTATCATTTGTTTCCCGATGTTTTTAATGTGAAATGAGTACAGAAGTTCAGAGTTTCATTAATTATGATGATCGAAAATGTAAGTGTAAGGCAACTGAAAAATAATTAGTGAAAGTAAATATTTTCTGTTAAAAGAGAAATTTATAAAATGAGCTGTTGTGCTGATAGGAGGCAGCATCAGTTGGGTCTGAAGACTACAAGCTAAAAGAATATTCTAAAGGTGGTCTTAAAAAAGAAATGACCAGACCTATGTAGCCCGACATTCTCTGCTTGAGGTTAGCAATTTGAGGCTACATTAGCTAAATTTCAACTAAACTTCCTGCAGGTTACATTGTGGGTAATGGCCCGCAGGTTTTGGACAAATACAAAAGGCATGGAATAAACAAGAGAGAGACTACTCTGGTTCTGTTGCATCAATTTTGATCTTTTTAACCCACTCATCCTGAGTCTGACAGCAAATTGGTGGGAGTATCTTTAGGTGCTATGGAAATATACATTATACAATATTTTACCCTGTAAACGTTTGAGTATAGATATTTCCATCCCCGGCTTTATTAACAATCACTTGTTTCAGCTGGGCCATGCTAACTGGAGAGGCACAACAGCCAGTTTCCCACACTGCATGTTAATTTTCTAGCTGAGACAAGCTATTGGACAGAGGAATGTTTAAAAACTGTGCGAAGGACAACATCCAAATTAGTGCTAAGAATAGACCATAAAATACTGGCACCTTTATTCCATCACATAAATAACACTGCCCAGTCTCCAGCCTTGATGTGTCAGAGTGCAGCCTTGATCCTCGTTTTGTGATAACTAATCATTGATGAGGGGCTGACAGGAGATACACACACACACACACACACACACACACACACACACACACACACACACACACTTATCTCTATTATTCCCAGAGCAAAGGATGATGACCTCATTGTCTGTTGGAGACTGTCCATGGTAAGACATCGAGACACAGGACATGCATCCTCAGTAGAATAAAATATAATGCAGCCAGTAAAGTCAGGAAAGAGCAACAGCTGACATAGATCATGTCTGACAGCTGAGCAGTGACAGTCTGTGTGATTAAGTTAATCTCCATAAAGCAAATAATGATGTTATTTTTACATGTGCCAGGAATGCTCTACACCCTATCACGCAAAATCCACAATGTTCGACATTTCATGTTAGCTTGTGTAACAGGTCCTGTTTGTTGCATGTACAAAGACCTAATTTTAACAAGCAGGGCTTGACACAGTGCAGGCTCCAACGCTTAGTGTAAGCAATGAGCTGCATCGCCTATCATACTGTGCCCAATGAGTGTTTTTTCAGAGCTATGTTGGATAGGGATTATTATGCTTTATATGTATAGTTACATTAAATTATATAATTACTGTTTATTTATATTTCATTCACAACATCGCTTCAGCTGCTGAAACTGAATTTAGTCCTCCCACAATAAAGGGATGGGACACAACCGTAGCTATATATATATAATGCTTCCCGCTTTTTAAATACACACCAACCTCAATGTAAAATGTGTTCAATTTAAGCCACCATGAAAATATATTATGTAAGTTACTATTTTCTGCCCTAAAATGATCCTAGTTCTGGATAATTTGAAAAGTGCTGGACATCAAATCCTCCTGATACTGTGGCAGCTCATTTTGTAATTACAACCTCTGGTGATCAAGTGGTGCTTCATTCCACTAAAGCCTTCACAAACCTTAATACTGCCCATATTTTCTTTACAAAAAAGTGTGTCAAAGCAGCAGACCCTGAGAGAATCTTATTGTGAGCAGATCTTTTATTATGAAATAGTTTTGATTGTAACCTTGAAGCAGACACAAACGCACTAACTGTGTTTGTGAAAGCGCCAGTCACAGGGGAGTACATATCGTCCAAAATGATGTAGCCGCATTCAACTCTATTGAATTTATTGGGATACTATGTTGTTGTTAGAGCTGCACATAGCCAGCAGGGATTACCAAATGATTTTGACTAGTTTTTAGCCTGCAGGCAGGTGTCAACTGTTAAGGTGAAACTACTACTAAACAGACATAACTGGAGCAAGGGCATCACAAAGAGGAGAGAACAATAAACTGAGTGTGTGTATGTGTGTATTGGTCAAACATCCTCTTTGGGAAAAAAAGCAGCCTTGAGCAAAGAAACTTAATGTAAATGAGATAATGACAACAAAAAGGTGAGCTAACATGGACACAGATCACTTCGTTGTGTGAGCATGGGTATATATGTGTGTTTGAATGTTTCTGCATTTAGAGCCAAATATGGATGTCAGTGTATTACGGTTTTGTCATATCATACCTGGTTTGCATCTTGTAAATGAAAAGTCAAAAGCATACACCAATAAATGATTAGATATGCAAAGTAATATGTTGTGGACAGAATTGCCTGGCTGCATGTATATGAATAATTTAAAAGGGGATTACATGAAGAAGGGAGTGAAATGAGACTCAAGAGGAGAAAAGTTAAATGGGAGGCAGAAATAGCAGTGTTTTAGGAAATATGCAACCATAACAAAGTATGCTTTATAGTATTAAATAAATGAACATTAAGGTAACTATAACAGGCTAAGATTCAAAGCTTCCACCCTGCAGAAGACTAACATTGTTCCTCCTACTAAAAAGGCCTCACATATTCATGACCCAGGAAGGCTAAGGACAGCCACAAACACTTGGCTCTTATGCACTTTTTACATTTGTTTTTTTTTTTTTACTGTCAACAAATCCAATGACATGATCAACAACCTCTCAACAACAACATCCTACTAACAAGTGTTATAAAGGTATGCTTATTTCAAGTTTGAGGTGTAATCCCACAAACACCATACTGTTAAATCGTAAAATCTACAGAGCACCAAAATGTTTATTAATCTGACACAGAAAATAGTCCTCACAAATGCAGAACTTACCCTGTTTGGGTACGTTTAGTAGGGAAAGCATGCATCTATGGGATCCGGGCTGACAGTCAGTGGTCTTTCAGTTTCAGGGCTGCTGCAGCTGAGATTTTGCATCTGTTAGTCAGGGATGAAAGTACAAACACGTAAGGCACTGTAGCTCACCTACTGGGACAACTAACAGGCCCAGACTTACCGCACTGTACTGACCACACCCTAAATAGCCGTGTAGGGAACGCCAAGTTGATTTATACGAAATGTCTATTTACAGATCTAGAGGAGGTACTGTAAACGTGAAAAGCCTTTGCGAATCTGATTATTAACTGACTCATGGCATTACTTTAAGCATCAGTTGGGTCTGAAGATCAAGTCTGAAAGTGAAAAATCTGAAGGAGCGAGTTACTGACCTCTGTAGCCAGTTCCTCATCTCTACAAACGACTAAAACTCTGGGATAGATCTGGTAGATTTAAAGAGATCCTAGTTTGGAAGTTGAAATACTTCATTATATTATATTTCATTATGGTTAAAAGGACATTCATTGCCATGGTCACGATAATAAAGACGGTTAAAATTATTTAATATCTATGCTTAAAGAAACAACACTGATCATCTATTTAAAATGGCTACAAACAGTTGTCTCTTGTGTTAAAAGGACGTTGTTGATTACAACAACTTCACCTGACTTCCTCCTTTTCTCCCGCCAGTCTCTCTTCTCAGCAGAGAAGAGGCCACATTAGCTGCCATTAGAATAACGCACGCAAATCTCCCACCAAACTGTGATGAAGGCAAGGAGAATGCGGAATAAAAAGACAATATCTCCGGACAGTTATATGGGCAATGCTAAACACCAATTTGTCTGATTGACAGTTGGGAACAGTTGGGACAGTTAAGGTTGAGAGTTAAATGGTAAATCTGATCGCACTGTGTTAATATTCATTGTACATGACAATTTTGCGGAATATGGTGACCAAGTTTATGTAATCTTGGCTGTCAGGTGAAAGATAGGATGCATGTAAGGTGGCTACCATGGTGACGATCAGCTTGATTGACAGCATGACAGTAAGTGTGTGATCAGGAATAGATTATCCCCATGTCTGAAGAGCCTGAGAGCCAGAGACACACGTATATACACTTACATATTACACACACAGCCAGACCTAGCTGATGGTCTTCTTAGAATTTATCTGTGTTTAATCTGAATATAAAAAAAAATATGAAAATAAACTAACTTACCAAACTAACCAAAAGATTCAGGATACAAAAGTTTAAAAGTAACCATTTTCAGTCCCTTCCGAGCAAAAATTTCAAATATAAGAGTTTCTAGCTCAATCTGAGGATTTGACGCTTTATCTTATACATACCTAAATACGTATATAAAATATTCAAGCACTTGACAAAACAAGACATCTGACGACATTACCTTAATATTCATGGAACATGACATTTATAGACAAAAACAATTAATCAATTGATCGAAAAGAAAAAAAAAATGAACCTAAAAAATAAGCAGTGAATTTGTGTATGTGACACATGGTTACGTAAAAGCAGACAGGTACAGAGAGAAAGAAAAGCAAGGAGGCAAAGAGTAAAATCTGGAGAGTAGGAGTTTTGCCAACATGATGTGATCTCATTGTCACACGCACAGACAAAGACACACACATTACCTGGAACACACAGTCTCACACATTATTGCTGGATGCCTCCCATGTGTGTACCTCATGCTATTGCTCTCAATCTTCAAACTGTCGTAATAAATAATCTCAATAAAACCTTCCATTTAAGAAACAATATTATCTCACTGTTGGTAACTACTTACCTAAGTTTAATTACTGCACCTGTCTCACAACTGAATATGAGTCTACATGTATGTGTGTGTGACAGAGGATCTACACACAGTTAATTCAACCACTTAAGCGGTACAACCATGGACAAACACAAATTTATACTGTGTAGAGCTGCAAATAATTTGTCAATTAATCAATTATTACCATCGAAAAGTTAGCAGCAACCATTTTGAGAATCAATTGATCATTTAAATCCACTTTACAAATAATGCTAAAAGCTTCAAACAAGACGCCTGACTACATGATCTCAGGCTTTAGGATTTATGCTGGATATTTTTCTATTGCTTCTTTGGATGTTTTAGGACATCAAACAATAATTGATTTCTTGATAACTGAAAATAACCGGTAGATTAACTAATAATGAATATAATCATTAGTCACAGTTGTAACTTTGCTCTCACATTAGGGGGACAAGTTGGATGAATCAGGGGTGAACTAACGATTATTTTCACTATCAGTTCTTTTTCTGCCAATTACATTAATTGTTTAGTCTGCAAAATGTCAGAAAATAATGAAAATGTCAAATGTCCATCATAGCCCTCAGATTCAAATGTGGCGTCTTTTCAACATCTGTTTTGTCCAAGAACCAACAGTCCAAAACATGCGTGACATCCAGTTTACAGTCATATAACACAGAAGCAGGAGAACAGCTGATGATTTTATTGAAAAACAACTATATGATTGATCATATCAAAATGGGCTTAACTAATCACTTAACTAATCAATTAATGAGTGGCAATAGATATATAATACGGAAGAAAGAATGGTGACAAAGCATTATTTAGAAGGAGACTTTACGATTGAGCCACCAATAGAAATAATAGCTGCGAGCATCAGCACACTCCAGCAGTAACAGTCATTATGTGAGGCAAGCCTGACGCTTCAATCTCTATACATGAACAATGAACAAAGGCTAGTATAAGGCAGAGGATACACAAACAAGACTCCTCCATGACTCACACACACTGACGTGATATAAGTGATGCTAAGCACGCACAACATACACGTAGATGGACGCCAGCATGCACACACATAAACCTGAGATTCTCTAATGTAATGGAATCAATGAAGTGTTGGCATGGACACATAGGCTGCAACTAAATGATTATTCAATTAATCAATTCAACGTCAATTATTCTCCTAAAAATTCTCATCTAACTCGATTTATTATTCTGTCAATGTAATTCCCTAGAGCCCAAGATGAGTTCTTCAAATTTGTTGTTTTGTCCATCAACAGCCTAAAGCTATTCAGCAGTAAATCCTCACATTTAAGATGCTTAAATTTACATCATGTTTGTATTTTTGTTTGAAAACTTTTCTTGATTGACTGACTGATTAATCTAATCTTCAGCCTAGAACATGAGATGCAACAACACTGAACTGGTGACCTAATGGTCCAAGATGGTACCAGAGTGAGATTTTGCTGCAAGTCATTCCTCGGATGGATTACGAGCCACTGTTTTACTCTTTCCTATATATAAACCCCCAGACAATACAGCATGGAGAGGAGGAAAATGACTAGAAAGAGGGTCCTTCTTTGTGGTTGTGTGTCTTCATATCACATTGCTTCTTAGTGGTCATTTGCACCTTTTGGTTGTTTTATGTATTTTTGACATTGTCTCTAAGGACTTTCAAACATTGAGAAATTCATAGAGACAATATGGCCTCAGCTCTCCCCCTATGTTTTCTGTGCATCTCTATGTTCTACTGTTGAATAAGGACAAATGACCAAAAATCCTCGAGATAAAAACAATGCATAAATAGAGCAGTACCCAGCCTGAATCAAACAGAACAGGACAGAGTAGGGTCGACATTGCTAAAGGAAATGATTAATAGGATTGACTGCTGTGCCATTTACAGAGCAGAAATGCTAATCACTGGTTCCATTTCTCCAATGTGGAGGACTGACGCTTTTACGGACCAAACAAGTAATTGAGAAATAAATCATTGGTGGAAACAGATCATGAAAATACCGTGTTGTAGCCCCACTATTACTATTTCTTATGTACATATCATATTGTTAGTCACAGCCCCCACTGACTTGTTAATCTAGCTTCAGTGACGCACTGATCCCCTCAGAAGTAACAATCTCAGTCAGCATCCCCCCTCCTTGTCCAGCACTATATGGCAAATGAAAATTTTATTCAAGTTGGCTCTCACAAGATGCCATATGCTTCGGACAGGGGGGATAATGATGAACAGATCAGAGAGAAAAAGAGGGCAAGATGAATATGACAGGAGGAAAATCTTGGAAAAATACACTGAACCTCAGTTCACACACACACTCAGTATCAAAGCCTTGATAAGAAAAGAAGGTTTCCATGCTATGGGAGTAAGACTGACACCATGTGATGTGTTACAATGCACTATTTCTGCTTTGGAGCATATAACCCTGACCATCTCACTCTCCCTTTCCATATCTACATCTTTCTCTTTCCATATATGACTCTCACTCTCTCCCTCTCATCAAATATTCACATTTGGTCCCATTAAACATTCACCACACAGTGCTGCGACGTTTATCTGCCCTCCGCCAATCAGCCTCCAGCGAGTGCTCTAGAAGCCCACCAAAAGCCTGAAAACACACACACTCATTCTCACTCACACACACACACACATACACACACACGTTGTCTGCCTGCATGGCCTGCGATGCGGCAGCCTGGCAGGGAGGGAAGAGAGGGGAGGAAAGCCTTGACTAGAAAGAGGGAGGAAGAAGTGACAAAAGAAACAATGAGACAAAAAAGGAAAGGAATGGTGGCTGACGAAGAAATGAGACACACAAGGGAAAATCGGATGAAGAGAGGAAGCAAAGAAAAGGAGTCTGAGGGGCCACTCCTCAGCTCTTGTCCATGTTCAGTGAGAGCAGAGCAGCCATGCACCTCAATAATTAAACAGTGGGACGACTGCCGCCAGCCTCTCCCTCAGTCTCCCTGCCTCTGTCTCTGACATCACAAGGCCTTACCTAATAACAGTGTAAAAATACACGCGCTTTACGGTTTTGGCACAATACATGATACGTAATTGCAGCTAAAAACATGCGCACTCTTATGTTAATCAATCAGGTAAACATAACCCGGTTCTGAGCGCTGCCGAAACGCAGGTGACCTACATTCCATACAGCACCTGAACGCATCCTGTAGCTGCTGCTCACTTCTGCGTAGACAGGGTGTTAGTGTCACCTCTGGGTGTGGAGTGACCCTAAAATCAGGTGTTGCCTCTTAAAATTACAGACCTTGCGTTTATTGTCCTTTACATAGAACAGGCTACTAACCAAAAAGTAACAAATGTAATTCTAGCTGATGTCATTCATAAAATACTTTTCAAACATTAAAATATATACCACAGTATGACACGTATGCAAAATACCACATAATAATTAAAGTGAGGTTCAACATAAAAGTAAAAGTAGATATCTCAATACATGAAGTGAGAGTGACTGTCATAAATTTCTTGAGTTGAAAAACCTGTCTAGTAGTTGTGTGAACTACTGTGCATCATTACTCATGGATATATTAACCAAACCGGCCTCTCCAGGTTGCATTTCACCTTCTCACCGGTACCTGTAGCAACACGCCTCCATCAACGCAGTCCCTTGCAATTTTTTTGTTTTTTAAGATAGTTCCAATTTTGATGCCACTAAGGACTAGCCTGATCACTGTCAGTCCCAACTTCAGTGAGACAACAACTAACAGGTGAAAGCAAAGGCAAAGTGAACCTTGAAACTGACAACAAAAACCAACTGAGCAGGTACACAACTTGCATTTATCTGTATACTGTCATTTTCATCAAGGAAACCCTGAGTTTTGGACACCTAAGAAGCATGGACAGTTTAAGAGAAAATGAACACCTGAGGACAAAGACCCCCAACCAACACCAACAGTGTCATCTGTAGTTATTTTCTGTCTCTTTGTAGTTATCTTGTTTTTTTTTTAAGTGGCCTTTTGTGGTCATTTTGTGTCTGTTTTTGTGGGAGATGTGTCTTTACGGTTGTTGTTACGGTCTTTTTGTGGTTTTCTCTGTGATGGCTTTGTCTCTTTGGGATCATTTTGCATCTCTTCATAGTCATTTTGTGTATTTTAAGTGAGCTCTATGACTTTCAAACAAGAAATATTAACAGTTAAGGGAGCCCTGACCTCTCTGACCCCTGGGCCTGTGCCCAGTAATGCATTCATGCCAAGAAGTTATATATAACATACTGAATTGATTTGTTTAATGTAGAAAATAGTAAATGTTTACATTTTCTGAGAAAAGTGCTAATTTACAACAAAGCTGAAAAATATAGTTTATATATTTTCCAATATAAATCTTCTGTGTGCACTTTCTCAGCCCTTGTTAGTGGAAACACCAGTCACAACAGTCACCATTATGACTGCTTGACACATTTATTGTTTGTTGTATGCTCTGACAAAAGCTGCAGAGCTCCAGAGCTTTTAAACAGGCTTTTCTAACAGCATCACGGAGTTCTATCAAGTGGGATTATACTGAAACAAAAGATTTGTACATCCATATTTTCATTTCAATAACTTTAATGAGCCTAAACTGCTGCAGCACTGCTCTTAAGCATGTTGCGCCTCAGGCCACACCCCCAATCACTGATGTCACAGCAGGTGTTTCCATTTTCTGGCAAAGCTGATATACCTGTTTTGTGATCACTGATTTTCTGGAGAAATTCAGCCTTTTGTGACTCAGTGTTGGAAGCATTTACAACCTCAGCAGTAGGCTTTACGTTTCACTTACAATAACATGTATTAAGATATGAATACATTAATTGCTGGTTTCATCTGTCTGTTAGAGTGATGGCTTTTTGTCATTCAGACATAATTCACATTAATGTTCCTTACAGCTTTATCGATACATGACCAATGGTGGAGGAAGTTCTCAGATCCTGTATTAAAGTTCTAATACCACAGGAAGCTAGAACCATGAAATGTTTGGCATTTAGCAGGGAAAAATTATTTCAGCTTCACATATATTTTGGCAGAAGAAGCTTTAACAGTTTCTAAGTAGTCACTAAAGCCATAAAATAACTGTAGTGGAGTAAAAAGTGCTCTGTTCCCAAAGAGCATAACTTAAGAAAGAAGGAGCAGATCATTGTAGATCTATGTTTGATACAAGCAAAATGGAAAAATGTATATAGACCAAGTATTGGTAAATGGTTAACAGAACTGTCTGTATGTGTATCCTTAGAAAAATATACTTATTATTTGAAAGGAAAACAAAACTTTTTATTAAAAAAAAAAAAAAGCATGAGTGCCTTTTATTCACTATCTTGAGCATACTAATCTGGAAAGTTTGTTGGATTGGGGGAGTGAAATTAAGGTAGGATTGATGGGTTCCTCTGATAGACTGGGATGCAGGCCTAGCCCACCTCTGTATGTGGTCTGAACAGAGGTTGAAGTAGGACACTGATGATTACTGGTTACAGGAGAAATATCTGATAGTTAGTTATTGTTATTGACTCTTACTATTATTATTATTATTATTATTATTATTATTATTATTATTATTATTATTATACTATGTGTGCTTGTGGGTATATGTGTACATGTATGTGATTTTTATTTTATTTTTATTTTTGTTGTTTGTTTTGTCTTTATATGTCTCGTGCACGATGGTGCAGTGGTATGTCGCCTCATAGCAAGAAGGTTCTGGGTTTGAGCCCCGGTTCAGGCCTGGGGCTTTTCTGTGTGGAGTTTGTATGCTCTCCCTGTGCCTATGTGGGTTCTCTCCAGGTACTCTGGCTTCCTCCCACATTCCAAAGACATGCAGCTTACGTTAATTGGTGACTCTAAAGATGTAAATGTGAGTGTGATTGGTTGTTTGTCTCTATGTGTTGGCCCTGCATTGGACTGGCAATCCGTACAGGGTGTCCCCCGCCTCTCGCCCAATGACAGCTGGGACAGGCTGAGTGACAGGATGCTAGTTAAAACTCTCATTTTATTCTTTTGTATGCTGTATGTAAAGCCTTTCAGCTTTTCTGCCACTTATCCGGGGCCAGGTTGCAGCTACAGCAGTGAAGCAAGTTAGTCCAGACACCCCCCTCCCCAGCAACGTTTTCCAGCTCCTCCTGTGGGACCCTGAGGCATTCCAAAGGCAGATGAGCTATATAGTCTCTCTAGTGTGTTCTGGGTCTACCCTGGGATCTCCTACCAGTTGGACGTGCCCAGAAAACCTTTGCTGGATGTTCATTTGTTCATCCATGTACCTGACACGAAGGAAATTTGAAAATATACAGAGAGAGTGCTGGTCAGATCATTACAATAGGGTTTTTTAAACCTCTTTTGCTCAAGTTGCACCACAAGGGGAAAAGTTTTCTTTAAATTGATCAGATGTGAGAAGAGTACGTTAACATGACGGCATTCACAAAAAATGAAAATGTTAATCAATCCAACCTAGAGAGACTGCAGTTGTGACTTTTACGTAAAAATGACTCAGTAGACCAACATGTTAAACTGCCATTCAAATTAAAGGATACGTGTCCAAAGTGGGCTTTTGAAAATTTACTGCAACATCACACACACACCAAAAGCAGAAGACTGGTGATGAAAGTGAGCTCCTTAAATGGAAAGCAGCAGACGAAAGCTGAGCAGGCAAAAGCAAATGCTGACTTCCTTCCACAGTGTATGCGTGGATATGCTTGGTTTAGTTTTTACAAAACTAAGATAACAAAAATAAGAAGAGCTACTGTGCTGAACCCTCTGTCAGGAAAGAGAAATGAAAATATCTGCTAATCTTCCTTTTTTTTTTTGTATTTTTAAAATCTAACCACTGACCTCTGGTGCTTTATCTCTGGACAAAATGGATTCAAGTCTCTACTGAAAGTGTACAGAGGTCATGGCTACTCACAAAAGCGACAAAGAAGAGACAACTCTATCTCCCCTTCTCATCAGTGTGCGGGAGCCCCTCCACCATTAAGGCAAAAGCAACATAAGCTTGTGGGCACACTTCCCTTCTTGACTTCTGCTTCCCACGATTTTTATCAGGTAGTCACTGCTGACAATAATTGTCATTATCTACTTCTGTAAACTGATGCTACGGTCACCACCGCTTATCTGGTGAAATACAGTATTACCACATTTGCGGCTTAAAGTATCAGTTTTTCTTATATGACACATCTTCTGAGTCAATGTAGCCTGGAAAATTATAAGTACCTGATATTTAAATAATGTACAGGTGTACCTTTCAATACCCTTGTTACAAGAAAAAGAGGGGATGGCGAATGTAAACCTGAACTGTAAAGTGTATAAATTTGTTCTGTTCTCTCAATAAAAATATATCTGTCAAAATAAGATATAACATGAATTAGTGACCTTTAGATGTGCTGGTAAGTGAATGTTGTTACTCTTGGACATATTCAGGCTAGTTGTTTCCACCTGCTCCTAGTCTTTATGCTAAGCTAAGCTAACCGACTGCTGGCTGTAGCGTTATATTGAACCAGAAAGATATGAGAGTGGTATCAATCTTCTCATCTGTTGTTGCAGTTTCAAGAATTCATAAACTGAGCTGAGATAAAAAGCTAACATGGTTCATAATGAGATGATGTATTATCCGAAATCGAAAATATATCTCTTAGCCAAAGACATGCATGTAATACAGAGATACCTAAACTTGTGTTCTTGACGTTGTGTATCTGTGACGATGCACACGTGTATGAATGCTAGTAGAAGTGACAGACCACGTGTAAATGTGTGAGTATCTGTCTGAGCGACTGTGCGCATGCACGTGACACCACGCGACCCAGCCATAATCGCTGACCTCACCACCAGCCAATGTGCCCTGCCTGAGCCACAGAGAACAGGGCTTAATCCCCTGTTCTCTGCACACACACACGCACACACACACAAACACACCTCGTAAGTACAAGCGATACTCCAAAGTTCCCCAGACATCAAACCACCAAAGCTGATATACTGTACGTTCAGTGTTTGCAAACACTGATCGTGGAACACACAGGCCAGACTAAACATGTACAGTATAGTGTGTGTGTGTGTGTGTTAACATACCACTGTAAAGAGTTCCTAAGAGCAAGACACTGAACCTCCAGCTGCTGCAGTACAACATAGTGAGAGTACTATGTGTGTACTGAGCAGCCCAGACATATTAATGTTTATGTGTGCACAGAGACAGCAAAATCTAAATGGCTGTTACTGTAAATGAAGATACATTTCTGACTGCAGTTGTGTAATCTTGACTGTAAATTGGATTATTTTTGCATTTTTTGGCTATCATCACTTATGATAACATTGTACTTAAAGCAGTTGCTGAGGTCTGCGAACACGGCAACATCGCTGCAACTGACTAACCTATAGGTTGTATTCTCAACGAATAGATTGTTTGTTCAATAAAAATTGTGAATAATGTCCATCCCAATTTCCCAAAGTGATGTCTTTGAATGCCTTTTTTTGTCTGATAAACAGTCCTAGAGGTCTACAGAAACCAGGAAGCAGTTCACATTTGAGAAGCTGAAACCAGAGAATTCTGACATGTCTCAGTGTCTCAAAACGATTTATCAATTATCAGAAAAGTCGCAGCTCTGTATCAGATGTTCGTACAAAGTTACAAACAAGGCAACAATGTCAGAGGAAATGACTACACTTTATGAGGATCCAGTATTTAATAATTTTGGCTAATTGTTTTTAAATATCATCTAGCAACTATACTGATAACAAGACAAAGTGTATGAAGATTTGGCTCAGCACATGGCAATGACTGAATGATCATCACATCAAATGGCAGCAGCGTCCTGTTACACATATCATTGTCACTCGCAAATTGCAGATGAATTTGCAAAGCCTGCAGGGCTCTCGCCTGCTCATGCATAGGTCACAAGTATGGTGTCTGTTTTGAGATTAATAAAAGGTGTCAAAATCAACATGACAGGAAATCGCAAGTTGCATGGAAATTTGGTGAAACTGGCCACAAGAGCAGCATGTCGCAATTAGGGGACAGAAAGAGAACTTGCTATCTTTTTACTACTTGGAAGAAAGTCGAGACAAACGGCTCAGTCTCTCACTATTACTCTGCTGGTCAGACACTGGGCTGAAGTTAAACTGAGAAGACTGTGATGGACAGTGTAATGATTTTATTGTATGCTCTGTTACTCTAATGTAATGGGGGCACAAAAAACAGTGTACATACAAAACTACAGAGAAACTACAGGTCAAAGCAGTCAGTCTGTAAACTGTGATGCATTCTTACAACAGATGGCTTGATTAATAATAGTATCGTTCGCATTTGTTTTTGTCTCCAAATCCATTTGGCTAACCCAGGAGCTTAGTCTCTCTTAACTAGTCTGACTTCTAAGCAATGTTGACGCATTCCCAGATCTCAATGGCCTAAGTAATAAACCAGAATTATTCTTTAACACAAGGGTGCCTGTCCCTGTGACACATTTCTCCTTGCCTTTCGCTCAGCTCTGAAGGCATGGTGTGTGTAGGGGGGTTGAGGGAGGGAGAACATGCTTCTTGCATTTGTGAAAAACACACTGGCAGTGCCAGAGCATTTCAGCTCTGATTAAGGGCACTGCGCACTGGTGGAGAGACTAATGCCTGTGTATTTCACAGTGTGAAACTGTGTGTACAGTCAAGCCTTGTACGCATATACTTAAGTGTGAGAACTATTTAGTAGGTGAGAGGAAAATGTGTGCAACTGTGTTTGTGTTTTAAGTGAGAAAAGAGCAGTCACATATGTGTTTGTGTGCGTGTGTGTTTGTGCGTGTGTGGTAACTGCGACTACGACTCAGACACACACACAGAGAGAAAGCGGTCTCTCTGCCAGACAGCCTCTAGGATGAAGAGTTTCACCCCTGCTGTTGCCGGGTTACTAGCTCCGGACCACTGCCAACACAGCCCTCCACACACACACACACACACACAAGATCAAAATTGCCTGGTGAGAAGGGTTTTTAAAATCTTTCCTCAAATCAATCTTTTGTTTACAGATGGGAGGGAGGGAACGGGAGACAGGAGAACACAACATGAAAAGGAAGGAAGATGACAAGGGTGGGGGTGGTTGCGAGAGACAGAGGGAGGCGGGGAGGCAGAGGGGGAGACAGAAATTCAGCCTGCATCCCCTGGGAAAAGAGCAGCCCAATCAGTCCCGAACTGGCCCTTGATCTGCTGCTCCCATCATCAGTCAACCTTTGGTGGCCTGGTCTGATGCTCGTTTGGACAAAACATGCAGCGTGCGTGCACACACTCACACACACACATAGTCTGCATTGCGCTCACACAGCAAGGCAAGAAGAGCTACAGAGAGGGATCGATGAAATACGTGAGCAAACACAAACACATGTGACAATCAAAACAGTCAACAGACAAAAATGCCTGGATTCAGCTACGTGGCAGAAGAAATACTGTGACACACGCACAGTGCAACAGGCAGACTGATGACAAGGACAACAAATCTGCCACAAATACTGAAGAACAGGCGGTGGTATTTCAATATGTGTTGCTGTGTGAGAACGCACACACACACACACACACAGGCACTGGCAGATCACATCGACTCAAAGGGTAAATCAAGGTTATTATAACTTGGGTCTCATTTTCATAGTTTTTGCTTTTAATTTCTAAGTGTTACAAAAACATCACACTCACCAAAGTAACAGCTGAGATCTTTGAACATGTCACCATCACTACAACAAAACCGGACAGGTCTAGACCACATGTTAATCTGAAAACAGATCTGCATGTTGAGAAATGGTTTAAGAATCTTTGTTTCTTCTTTTTTAAATTGTGCATCATGCAAGTTATCAATGAGATGATCAGCTGACTATATAAGGATCCAAAATAGTAGGAAGTGCAGATAAATGTCCTGCAGTTTTCAAAAAATGTCAGACGTTTACTTTCCAGAAAAATGGAGGCTCAGCTGTGAGCTCAGGAAAACTGTGAGCACAGTCAGTCTGTACCCCGGGCTTTGCTTAAAACCTGTCTGATCATCTGACTTTCGTGCTCTGTTTGTTCTCTTTTAAGCAATGTTGTCGTGTTCCCAGATTTTCAGCAATTAAGTGTGTGAGTACAATGTTTTCATAACCAACACAAACTATGTCCAAAAACTATTAAAATGAGTTGCTTTAAACCAGGACTGCTGAGCTGCTGTGAGACTTGAGGATATTTTAGGCTAAAGGTCAAGCCGGTGCACACACAGTCCTTTGCGAGAGACCAACAGTAACCATAACAAACCAAAAATGGTCGCAGACGACTGCCAAAGCCCACTGAAGCTCGCCGTACAATTCAAACCACAGCAGCACAGCTCTGCCAAGTGGCCTCGAGCTTTTCAGGAATCTCTGCTGACAAGGACGGGACAGAGCGCCTGGCTCGCTGCTCTTAAGGAAATAAACTAACGAGCCTGCAGCTGAACTGACATCACCGAGAAGCCACAGCAGCGTGGACAGCAGCCTACTGTTGTCAGCCTTCAGTTCACATGAATTCATGTGGCTCCTTGACTGTAATGCTGAGCCATGCAACGCACATCAGCTGCACTTACCTCTGGCTGAGAGCTTTTTGGTGTTAATAATTTTAGCAGCATACTCCTGGCCGGTGGACTTCTTGACGCATCGGCGAACGACAGAGAAGGCACCCCTGAAGCAGAGCAAAAAAAAAAAATCGATGAGACGACACGACAGATCAGTGAAACCACTTCAAATGTAACAAAACTCCCCATCACATCTGTGTGTCACAGGGGGAAAGTGCAAGGCTGTGCCGCTGAACTTGTCACACACTAAGGGAATGCATGAATCACATACAACTAAGGAGAAGGGGGAAAGGATGTCACATGCATAATTAAAACATAAAGTCTGATATCCTGTGTATGAGATGTGAGAAGAGGTCCTGGCTACTAGTGCGTGACAGGGGGAGGGGGAGAGGGCTTGTTTCATTGTGAAAGGACCCAGTCATTAGCTCACAGGGAGAAATGTGAGTAGGGTTACAGGAGAATGAAGCCACTGAAAGGTAGAATTAACATTTAACTGTCTCTTCTCAGCCCTGACTGCCCTTTTTTTTTTTTTTTACACAGACTCCTCCTTTAAATTCGGCTGTATTGGTAGGTGGAGCAGCTCTATTAGCCACACGCAGAGATTAGATGTTACAGAGTGGCTTTGTAGCCAAGATATACCCTGTAACCTATGGGTCCTTTCATGTTGAAATGAATACAGTGGTGGTGCGCATAGCCAAAATGAGCAACCGCCACAGTCTTGTTTGCAGCAAAGCCTTGTCTTCATCTTTTATTTTTTATTTTTTTAGGCTTGACATATACAGTAGCCCTGCAGTCTGCTCAAAAATGCACAACAACAGAGCTGAATGACTGAACAGGAGCCTGGAGATGCCACTAGGCAACGGATAAATGCAAACGACTTTTCGACGCGTGCTGCCTGCGGATACACTGACAAACAAGTTGGTCCAATAAGCGGGTGTTTCACACCTTTTTCGGGTTACAAAGCTGCGATACACCTTTGAAAACACGCTGAGGATTAAACACAAGCCTCTGTAGTGCTAACATGAACCTGCCTCTGGAGGTTCGCCTACCCTTCCCCGTTTTTTGACAGCCCCCTCTGCCTTGTCAACACTGAAGTAAACGCGCACAATGGCAGCAGCAGCAGCAGCAGAGAGGAGAAAAACGTGCAAACACACACACACACACACACACACGCTCGCTCACACAAACACACATACACAGACTGAATGCAACAAGAGCAGCAGCAGCGGCGGCGGCGGTGTACACGGTCGCTTACTTTCCGAGTTCCTCATACAGCTGATATTCGTCTGTGAATCTGGTCGAGGTTACAACTGTAGCCATGTTGACTGAAGTGAAGGGGAGAGGGGGGAATCGCCTCGCGCTTCAGTGGCCGCCTCGCGCAGGTTTCGGGAGGAGAACTCGTGAAGATAGAGAGGGGGGAAGAGCGGCTCGAGCTGTGAGCGAGGAGCAGGGAGTGGGAGGGGAGAGAGAGGAGAGGAGAGCGAGGGGGGGGGGGAGAGAGGGGAGCCTAGCTGTAGTAACAAAGATCCTCTATTGTTAAGATGTGTCACCCTGTGTTTAAAAAATAATAAAAGAAAATGAAAATTTAAATAAAAACTGCATAATATAATATAATATAATATAATATAATATAATATAATATAATATAATATAATAATATTCCTGTATTCAAACTTTTATGAGTATGTATTTATTATCGGGAAAATGCACTTTGTACAAGGTTGGATTACCCCATTTTTATTCCATAGCATTTGGGTCTCCATAATAATCAAAAATTAGGTAGAAATTTGAACCACCAAAGTATGATGGTGTATGAACTATGTGAGGTCCTCCACCTTCCATGATGTGGCATTGTGTTATAGATTGACCCTAAGTCAAAAATGTAATTTTAAAATCGAAGTGGTTTCCATTTATATTTTGCTAATTTACTGTAAATTTGTCTTTTATCTAACTGCCTCCGCTGTTTCTCTGTGACAGGTAATTACCATTCCGAAACCATAAAGTACCATACCAAAAAAAAGTACCATAAAGCTGCAACCAACAGCAGGTTCCCCTAGGTGTAAAAGCATTTGCCTACTGGTGGCGCTAAAGGAAAAGGTCTGAGATCACTAAAGTCTTTAGGATTCATCCACTGGGGAACATGAAAGTTCGAGGCAATCCATCTGATATTAGACAGATATTTAAGTCTAGACTTAGAGTGGAGAGAAAAGGGGAAAAAAACTGGTTTGCAAAAGTGGATGTTCATCATCTAATGAACTTTAGTCCAATAATACTGGTTCCTACCTAATCAGAGCTCACCAAAGTAAACAACGTAAATCAGGAGGTGACCCATATCTATGTTCCTCTGCTGTGCTTTGTTTTAATATTTCCTAAAACCTGAAATAATGGTAGAGTGAGACCTCTTTCTACTTTCTCATCTCTGGCAGAAGTGGTGGAGGTGGGATGCAAGCCACGCGAGATCTTTTCTGCCGTACCAGGAGCTGCAGATCCAGGTTCAGTTTCATCATCTCTCTCTTCCATTTTCATCCTATGCACACAAAGGTAAAGCTGACACCAGAGCAGCTGATAAGAGCAGCATCCTTGATGGACCAAGTCATGTATTTGCTTGTGATGCCGCAATATTTTAATATTGGCACAAAGCAATGAGCTGCATGGCCACAATATTATGGTTTTCATTTCCTAAACTGGGCCTCCCAAAAAAGGGGAACTCCTCAAAATGTGGTATCAGGAAACAACGATTCACTATCAAGATTTTGTTTCACATCTACTACTGATTGTTTGTCGCCCAACTATAAAACCATTTTATTAATCATATTCAGCAACAAAAACCTTCCTGTTCACCAGACACCTGCAGTTAATACAATTTTTTTTTTTTTACAAACTTCAGCTGTTTAAACAAGTCTGTATATTTCTTTTTAACATTTTCATTAGTTTGGCAATGTTTTAATTATTTGTCAATTAATGGACTAGTTTATCAACAAAGAAATAATCTGTAACTATTCTGATAATCTACTAATTGTTTAGTCATTTTTTAAGCAAAAAATTTCAAATATAGCAGTTTCTAACTTCTCAGAAGTGAGGATTTAAAACATTTCTTTGTAACACATGATAGTTAACTGAATATCTTTGAACAAAACAAGACATCTAAGGATGTCACTTCAGTGTATTGGAAATTATAATGGGCATTTTTCTGATAACTGCTGTCATTTTAAAGACAAATAAAATGACAGCAGTTATTTTAACTATCAATGCATCATTCTGTCCTTCTACTTTTCCACATGATCAGTAACTTAAGCGTTGCCTGTTCAGGAAGTTGAGACTTCGATTTGGCACATATAGTTTTAGAGATTTTAATTGTAAGCTGGAGAATCATTATATACAACACAGGGAATTCTAAGTGTTATGTAATGGCCCGCTGCACCGTAAAGGTATATGTGTGGTTTCATGAATATCTCATGAAGGGTATTAATATATCATTTTACCACTGTGCTTCAGTATGTATGTCTGTTTGTGAGTATGTCTGTTACAGCTGCACACACTCCAGTAAGGTTATCAGGATGAACTCAACAAATGGTTTGTTGATTATAATTCTAATGTTTTTATCTAGATGATGCACTAATAAATCCGATACTCGTGTTTGTCTTTAGTCCTATATGATGAAAAAGTAATTTGTGCAGTTGAAGTTCAAAGTTCATTCTGTACCTCAGCACAAGATCAATTTAATAGCTGGAGCTAATAGTTCTAATAATAGTTCTGGAGCTTTTGGTCATATCACATGATCTTCATCAGTGGCTTCTACAACAAGACAATGACCCAGAGCAGACCTCAAAATCCACCACGAGCTGCTTCAAGGAACACAACCTGAAGCTTTTGGAATCGGAAACCTGGTTTTCCCACTGCTGCCAATCACCTGATGACTAACAACTGTCCTCCACAGCTGTTCTCAGTTCAGTCATTAGCTCCCTACTATAAATAGAAAGCTGCTCACCCTCTCTTGTTTGCCAAATCATTACTTTTGCTATGTAGCTATTGTCTTCCTGCCATTTCTGCCTGCTCTGTTCAAGTATGTAACCTTGCCACCCTATAAACACCTTTAAAACACTCTCTGCTCTGCTCTGCGTTTCGGTCCTGCTTCCTATCACTAGTATTACTGAAAGATGACGCAGACTGAAAGGTCAACAAGCATTTTTATTAATAGAACGAGTTCTGGAGGGCTTTTTGGGAAAATTTTCAGAGTATTATTTAATCCCGGAATACATTTTTTCCTCTCTCTCTCTCTGCTAAAATCATACAGCACAGCGTATTTCACATGTTCAGCTTGAGTAAATGCAAACATGTGCATCTCCTTTCTCTTCTCCTTCTCTCTGCCTTGCCCCTGAACTGTGAGTGAATATTTGGAACAGTGTTTAGAGAGCATTGCTGGCGATTAATGAGTGTTTGCAGTGAGCGCAGGAGCAGTGCAACCACTTTCTGCCATAATTACAGGGAGCCGCTCTGATATGAAAGCCTAATTAGCGAGGGTGCAGAGGTACCGTCGTATTAATTGCTGAATTGCCGTGTTTTCTCTGTGATGTGCCTGTCAGATGAGTCTCGGACAGGCTGCACAATGGCAGGTTTGAAAGGTGGGTGGTAACAATTGAGCACAGAGCAGCAGTTATCCAACCTTTCTGCCATGTGACCCCTTAAAATAAAGCTGCAAACCTTTGTCACAAGTTGCACATCCCCATGAGTTCTGAGCAATGTCGCCAAAAAGTGCTTTCCCCTCTAACCTGATTGTGTCACTTGAGTAGGATAAATGTGTCCTTAAAAAACAAAAATAATATTGTCTAACCAAAAGTTTGCCTTACTGTTACTCATCTCACCAGCTCGAAGACTTATTGCATAACCTTTTGCAACCACTGTTGTGGTAGACCAGCAGGTTTGGATTTGGCTTCAACATGCAGTCATGTAGACCTTCAGCACTGTAGAACATAGCATGACAGGGCGGAGTATTTAAAGTAATCTTTGTATGTGCAATATGCAAAACCTACCCGTATTGATGATACAGTAATAGTAGTGTTGTGGAGCCACAAGGGAGTGACTCACTTAACAGGAATGTTTTCAACTTGGCTGCATATCTTTGAAGAGCCTCTCCTCTCTCACGCTCAGCAGTAAAATCAGACTTTTAATGTTTCTTGAGGTGTGTGTGTGTGTGCGTTTATCTCAGGGAGTGATCACTCTCATTCCATAGCATAACACCAAGGGGCCAAACCTTTTTATCTGCTGCTGAGTTGCACTGAGACTGGATGTCGCTCAGTAAATCTTTTTTCAGATTTTAATCTTAACAGTTTCCTTGGGAGCACTCTGTCATGTACAGTACATTAGAGTGGATCTATTACCTTTCTTTGTCAATTACTAAATCGTCACATTGTCCCAAGTACGCATTTAATAGTACGTCAGGGCTATTTCAATGCTTAATGGGCTGCAATTTACGATGCAAGAGACTTGAGTGAATGTGTCCCCACTGAGTCGTTGATATCACTCTGTCTTGCTGAATGAGTGTTGAGAAAAGGCTGCATTTACTTTCAGCGTGGAACAGTTAGCCATACTGTTATGTACAACAGTGTCCATCACAGGAAAATAAAAAAAATTATATTTGAAACAGTGTCATGAGCCTATTGTGTTTAACATCACGACTTCGCCAAAGAATCTTAAGATCTGAAGTTAGCCTTACCTTCAACTGATTATCCAACAGTGGATATGACAGCTCTCTCCCACGTACTGGATAGCGCTGTGTATTCATGTGTGTGCATGTGTGTTTGTGTGACACCTCCTCCGTGATTTATATCATCTGATGGTGCCTTATTTCTGCGGGCCATCGCAGTATACTGGGAATCAGATGTGTGGGCATATAACCATTGTCTTCACCAGTTTCTCACATGTATGGGACTCTGAAGGTCTCTGAGCAACACTGCTACTGTTAACCCAAAGCAGTCTCATCAGATCTCATCACTGGAGTCTAGTTGGGTGTGAGGTTTTTTTTCTGTGCGTGCACATCCAATATACAGGAGGTGAACAAAGTGCCCTCAGCTTCAATGTTCCTTGGAGTGATGTCATATATGCCGCGAACTCTGTGCAGATGGATATTCATAGAGAGTAGAAAGCCTCCAGTTGTTCTTGTTCTGTTCCACAAATGTATTCAAATGTTTATCTAAAGCTAATATGAGGCTTAAGCCGCCTGAGTTGGTCAAATCAAGTGGATATCTTTCAAAGTTATGTCCTTTTAGTATAAAATTCCCTCTTCGTGTTCCCTGTTGAGCTGCAGTTGACGGCAACAAGAAGAGGAAATTTTATACTTAAAATGCCTTAACTATGACGGATATCCATGGATTAACCTAATCTGGATGGCTGAAGCCTCATATTAGCTTCCCCATCACTTACATTTGAGGTACATAAGGGGATTTGTTAAAAGGCCATGAACAGGCACAAAAAGAACAATTAGCTGCAGCAAACAAAACCTGTGTCTTGTATTCTGAAAGGCACCTGTATACCCCGTCAACTGTGTCTGACAATTTTGGTAAGTTTCCGAAACCCACAATCTCACATTCACACCCACTTCATGCAGCAATTATTCAGGCGTGCAGAGGGGAGAAAGTAACTAGGCTTTTAACATCTGTCTCTGGCTGTCTTTTCTCTTGTGTTACACGACTACAACTGTGACTTTTCGTGTGAACAACCCAGTGCAGCACTATCAATGCTTTCCAGGATACTGTCTGAAAGTCTGTTATTATTGCTGTATGTAATGTCTGTGATGTTGCATCTATGCTGCATCTATGATGACCAGCTTTTCAATCTGCCTTCGAGGGTGACTGTTTGGTACAAACGCTTTTGATTTCTGTAGTGCTTTGAGCTAAGTGCTAATATTAGCATACATTAATATGCTCACAGTGACAATGCTACCATGTTAAGAAAGTACTGTATGTTCACTATCTTAGGTTACAGTAATAGCATGCTAATGTTTGCTAGTTAGCACTGGACACAAAGTAGAGCAGAGGCTGATGGGAATGTCACTGGTTTTGCAGTATTTGGTCATGAACCAAAGTACTGGACAAACTGGAATTTAGATCTGATGGTGGTGCTAGATAAGAAGTCACAGGATTCATCCTCTGGAGACCATGAGTGGATGTACCAGTTGCAGTTGTTCAGCGCAAGACATCCAATAGTTGTTGAAATATTTCATTCTGGAGCCAAGTAGTCTCACATAGCCAGACTTATCTCCACAACACTGTGGTGGATGGACAATACTAATACCATCTCTAGAGCCATTGTGTTGCATAGCTAAAACTGTACAATAGCCATAGTTGCTGTCTGTGTCATTCCCAACTGGAGTGGACTTACAAGACACTTAAGTGGTGAAATATAACTCTCATGAGTTTGTTTCCCTCCCTAAAAGACAACTGAGAGGACGTAATGGAAATGCAGGACAACTAACTAAAATGTGTAGCCCTCAATTAATTATATAATCAGTAATAAGAAGCAATTAAAATTAGACATAGTCTTCATTCTCACCTCAATGATACAAAAAAGGCTTTCATCTTTAGGGAGACCATTAAACCTACCTGGTTTTATAGTTAGTGACAGAACTCTCTGTTAACTTTCTTTTCCTGCTGACGAGCTCCACTGCTCCTCTGTGCTGACGCAGCTTGTCTGTGTTTGAGAAACGACATGATTTTTAGTGGTATCTATACAAAATGAAATAACTCTGCAGTTGCTGTGATTGATAAGCCTTTACTCTGTGCACCAAATATGTGTTTTTCCTCCTTACAAGCCTACCATTTCCTTCATATTGCACTGAAAACACTTATAAATCAATCTAAGTGCATATGACTCATAATGCACCTGAATTGCTGCACTTGTAATTGTAAGTCAGTAAATTCAAAGTTCAAAGGGTCTGATGTCATGTTCCTGTTTTGTCCACCTACTACTCTACATACTGTTCCCATTAATAGTACTTGAGCTGTTATCTTGCACCAGTGCACTCAGGCACACACGTTCTTGCAGACTCCAACAGTCCAAATGTGTTGCTAACCATCAGCCCCTCTCTCTTTTTGGATGGCAGCATGGATGGTGGCCCGTGACTTTAAAATGACAGATTCGGTTTGTAACAGTTGGTATCCTTGTGCAAATATCCATAATCTGCTCCAGAGCCCCTGGAAATGCACTTGGACTCCTCATGTAAAATGCAGATTCCTCCTGTAGCCACAAGGAGTGAAAAATGGACATTAACATACTTTACACAAGTAACGAATTGTATTTTCTCAAAGCTATTGTACAACACAGTTAATGCTATGGTTAGTCAACACTTCAAAACAAAATATATTTGCTGCTGCGGTTTAATCTCTAGAAAATAGGGTCCTGGTGCTGGAATGACTTACTAGAGAGCGAAAATAGTCACTAACAAATGCACTAATTACTCCTATGCAAGTAACATTTGCTAAAAAGTGCCCAGCTGGTTTAAGAAGTAACTTGTACAATGTAACTATATATCTGTAGTAGTAGAGACCAGAGGTCTTGGCTCAGAACCACAGACAGGGTAGGGAAGTCAGAAATTGTGACAAAGTCAAGCATTGTGGATTTTAATGTGATTTATTATATCTCCAGCCTTATCCTTTAAACTTGAAGATTTGATGTTTCATTTTATCCATACTGTAACTAGTTGATGTGTATTATGTATGCACTGAGGCTTTTTCACTAAACAAGACATTTTAGTCTGATCTACAAGCGCTTCACACATGACAGCCCCCTGCAGCCCCTGGGGAACTCTCTCTCTTGCCTCCTCTACTCTTTTTATTTAACTGTACGCCACAGAGCTCTGAGCAAAACACGGCTAATACTTCTAACTCGATCTTTCAAATGAACACGAACAAGTGAGTAGGATGAGGAACAAAATGAGAAATAAAGACAAAGGAGGGGTTGGCTTGCAGAGGGAATGAGCAAAGAGCTGAGGGATAAATGGAGAGAGGGAGGGACAGTGACACAGAGGGAGTGGGGGAGGAGGAGGAGGCAAATGTGAGAGTTGACAAGCGGGGAAAAAATGGTGAGGATAGTTGAATATTCATTATCAACCCACTGGGGAGAAATCTACAGTCCTGTTAAGCATTGTAGGACTGCTGCTGACACTCTTCACATCCAGAAACACTCTACATCTATGCCTAACAATGCTGAAGTTGTTTATAGTGAATATGTTGAATGAGACCCAGTAGCACCAATTCTCTGTTAATTCCTATTAAGCTACATCAGCAGCACAACAGCAGCCTAACCAGCAGGCAGATATATTGCACCTAATCAGACAGCATGAGCCTAAACTATGGCTTCCCTGGCCCAGTGTCCCTCGGAATTTATGTCCATATGGTTCTGCACCTCATGATTTGGGTCCTTTGCCAATGTTCAACGCCAGCTCAGGAAGTAGTGTGTCCCTTATGCAGTGAGGTGTGGGTGGAGAGGTGGAGGAGTTCGTGTCCTGTCACAAACCTGTAATTAGCATTTGCTTATTGTTTTTGTTTTTACCATCACCATTACCATCATGTTTCATTATGTTCACTTCTTTCTAACTCCACGCCCCCGGATTTTCTTCGGCACCAGTCTTCAGACCCACCTTACAGCAGCTGACTCAAGTGACATTACTTGAGTTATTTTATCAGATTGAGATAACAATTCCTTAGCCATATTTTAATTGATACGATAAAATTTTTGAGATGCTGATATTGAACATAATCCAGTCTTGTCTGATGACAGGGCTGTATTTTGTAATTAAAATTTCTTATTAATTTCTCATATAGTTGAAATTATTATTATTATTATACAGCTTCTTTGTTAGGTCCTGAATACCACATAAGAATTCATTTATTCACATATTTATTAATCATTGAAATGTTATTCATATATGTTGAATTGTATGCTGTTTGTAGGCACACATTACATTGTTGGGTATGTTCAGAATACTCTCTGAGTTACACCAGCAATTAATTTGAATTAATTGTACAGAGGTGTAACAGCCTCTATTTTCCCTTTAATTATACCACATTATATAGTTCCTTCCAGAAAGATCTTGAAAATGATTGGGAAATAATTAGAAAATTGCAGACCCGTTAAATAAAGCTACCTTTATTTGCCCAACAGACAACTATGACTTTCATGGAGATCATGTAGTCATGAGGATGCTAACATCTGTTTTTGCATTCATCATTTTATTTAGATCTTTAACTATATTCTGCATTCTTATAAACACTAAAGAGTTAAGAGACATTTAAAGCCAAGTAAAGACTGACAACAGCCCAGAGGCTTGATATTATTGCTTTAGGACTGACATGTCAGAGTCCCTTCGTTATTAGAGTGGAATCGAGCCACACATGAGTGGAATCCATATAACCCTAAGAACAAAAGAACAAGGTGACATTTGACAAACAAACTGCTGTGGGTGTCTTTGTGTCATCCTTAAAGGGTCTCTTGATGATTTAGACAAAAGACAGAGAGGTCAGTCCCCAGCCTTTCTTCAATCTCTTCAGGGCCCTACTTCCACATACACACGCCTATCTCATCTGCATTAATCAAACTATTCATGAATACAGGCATACATGAGTGATGACACACATCGCCTCTTGCAGGCCAAACGACGATGGCCCAGTCACCCTTGCTGCAGCGCCTTCCACGTGAGGAAGACAGCAAGTGAGTCAGCTTGCTCAGCCAGCCGCGACAACAGCCCCGTCTGCTTTGGTTCATCAGGGCTGCCTGTTATTCAATGTTCTTTCGTATTTCATTGTGGGTTTATCTTGGTCTGTCTGACCGCCTGGTTGTCCGTTGGTCTGTATTTTACATTGCCTGCATCTCTCTTTCCTCCCTTCCTCCTGGTTAAGGTATCAGCAGTCAAATAACGACTCATGGGAAGTGAATTCAAACCTCATACCTGCCAAATTTAGACTGACAGTACAACAAGCATGCTAAATCCCATGTCAATTAGGATGTCCAGAGGGGCAGTGATACACTCTAAAGTTTTGATTCCCTACCCTTCACACAACTACTTCTGTCACTTTCATGCAAAACAAAGGGCGTTGCATGAGTGCATCTTAGAGAGACTATTTCAGCCTGTAAAATATTGTCCCATCTGAATGACACATAGCACCTCACCCTTGACTATGGTCATTCATAATAGTGGCATTGCCGCTTTCAGACGTTCAGGGATGACACTCATAACCTAGTTTATTTGAATGATGCCTTCAGTCCAATCAATTTCAAAATAGATGGGATATTTAGTATATAGGGTGTTCCTCCAGACGCGCATCCAACCTTCTGAAGAGAGAGCTTTTAATTTACATACTCTGCAGTGCTTAATCTTCATCATCCTTTCTTTCTCCTGCCATCCTCCCCACACTATCCCCTCTGTCCCTCCAGGCTCAGCTATGGCCCACACCTCCATGGAGCTCAGGGTCAGCTATAGATCATCTGGTGGATTCCACATCACAGCGTCTGGCTTTGTACTCCGCCAGCCTGCTGGGCAGATGTTTCACCACCTCTGACGAAGCCTCCGCTGGTCTGACCTCCTCATAGGGCTGAGGGTGATGTTAAACAGCTAAAACTGACTTCCCAACTCAGCTGCGCTTTCGAGTTTCTGCCACCTGCTCTGGACCAACGGGAAGAGCCTGTGGTGGTATCCAGTCCCGCCACATTTCCTGTCAGAAGCCCAGTCTCAGTCTTTATCAAGAGCCTCTACGGCCGTGTCCTATATCCCAAAACCCACGGAGTACCAACGCCTTTGCTGCGCGGCTCCCCGGGCTTCTGAGACTGGGTCAAGGTTGTGCAAGGATTTGCAGGACAGGTACCGCTGACAGCATCCTACATTGCGGCCATCAAGGCCAAGTGGTGGGACTGTAGGGCCCCGCCAGCCCCAGAATGGGGTACCAGCTGGGAGATGACGGGATCAGTGCCTTGCTGACTACACCTCTTCAGGAGGGACAGTGAACAGCCCACAGCCTGATGCCCTTCCCAGGTCCCTAAGCACCTCGGGAGGCCAGCGCCTCCAGAGAGCTGCCCAAATTACTGGGAGTAGGATCAGTACCTGGGAGCTTGGATGGAGCCCACTGGTCTCAGTCTCGGACCACTCTGAACTCCCGCCATCCAGCAGCCCAACATTACGCGTAGAATTAAGGCCCTGAGACTACTGCCTGGGAGTCATAGTAATGCAGAAAATTATCTGGCACCTGTAAGGGTAAAAGGGGCATGGCCCATGGGACAGATAGAGGAATAGGGGGCTGCATGGGGGGTCGGGCCCCTCAGGATCTGTTTCACCTGGGTTGGAAAGAAGGAACATTACAAGAAGTTTGTCTCTCTCTGTATGTGTTGAATTTATTTAATTTGAACATGTACCCAGGCTCACCTCTATGCAGCTAAGTGTGGGAGAAGTCGTCATCTCCCAGGCAGGCTCCACCTGCCTATGCAGATCATCCCATGCTTCTGTACCCCACGTAGCTCTGATAGGAAGTGGTCCCCACTCCTAGCCAGTGCCCAGGAACCTGAGCTATCTGGTAGCAGCCTGGTCTGCAGAACCCAGGTGCCATTTACCCACCATGTGTGCTGGCATCCGTTTCAACCAGTCGCTCCGGTAGGGTGGGAATGGAAGAGGGGTCATGGGTCGGATGATTGAAATGCTGGAAACCATAACTCCTAGCTGAAAGAGAGGGAGGGAGAAAGATGTGACAAAGTAATGTCTTGATACAGAGATCAAATTCTCACAGATGGTTTACAATACTAAATCTTTGGATACTCTCACAGTGTTAAAGATCACCAAAATTTTCAGTGATTTAAAAGTACTGAGTTCTAATTGACTTTCTTGTTGTACCCCCTTGGCATCAAAATCTCTGTAAACTTTACAATCTAAATCAAAATACACACAGCACTATTTATCTGTATTTTAGTTATTCACAGAAATAAAAATCCAGTATAAATCAACAGAACGTTTGGGATATATACCTATTTTGGTTAAAAGGTATGTTTTTTAAGAGTGTGTTTTATTGTGGATTTGTCCTTTAAAGATTAGATTAATCTTAGCTCATCAGCTTTGATATTACACATGCACAGTTGTGTTCCAGCAGTGCACTGAAGATGACAATCGTGACATACAGATAATTTCTGCTTTTTAAATTAATATCATGATCGATCAAAAAGGCTATTATTCCAGCAAAATGACTAGAAGAAATAATGCTTCTTGAATAATTGCGCCTTTGTTATCCATCCATAACTCAAAACAAGTACATTTTGTTCCAGTGATAAGCCAAGACAACAATCTAGTGGGTTGATCCTTAGTAATACAGGTGGTAAACAGTATCTTTTATATCTTTTCTGGCCTTGTATGTATGTGGCATGTTGCCCTAATACTGAATAATCCCTAGATGTTACCAAAAGACAAAAGCCTGTCTATACTATGCATTTTCATTATAAGAACCAGATGCAGTGAAGCCAAAGATTATCCCTACTAGAATAACAGATAATGATGAGGAAATTACTCATCACTCTGTCATGAGTTGACTGCTAGATGGAGAGAGCAGATAGCTGGACATAATAATTGCCTAATCTTCACATAGCTGAATCAACATAGGAGTGTGGGATGTCTGAGCCATGGTAGCCAGTCAGTTCCATAACCCCAGTCATCCACCACAAGATAAGGTGAGGAGGCCTGGGCCCGACGCTTTGATTTGAAGGTACTACCTCACAGAGGTAGCTAAGGCCACTGAGCAAGGTCACCATAATCACCAGGAAAACAAGGGAGCAGGACCTTCCCTCTACTCCCAAATGCTCTGTGGCTAATATCTACTAAAGTCTGATTTTGTCTTTGTATTTTTCTGCCTGCTTAGTCTGGTAGCTTTCAGTGCAAATCAAACTGGTAGAGAAACGGGTGCATCCAGGTGGTGTCCGAGGAATCTGGCCCAAAGCCTTATCTGTCCATTATGGCAGAGCGGTCGTTTTTTCTGGGGCTTATTCTTGGGTTTTGGAGATAACACAGTGCCAGCGTTGTAGGTGGGGAAAAAACTGCTGTCTCTTAGGATGTAAAGAAGTTTGTACAGTGTGTATGTGAGAGAGAGAGAGAAAGAGAGAGAGAGAGAGAGGCTCGCCTCACAGTCCCTTGTTACATTCCTCTGTACTCCAGGCGCCCATACGATGTGGCTGGGAAGACCTGTATAACTGAAATACAGTCCTGCTACATGCATGAACATACAGACACTGTGCCTTGGCTAAAAACCTAAATCCATTCTTTTATAAATGACTCTATGAACATGTGTGTAAGTATAACTACTTGTGGAAAGTTGATCTGGTTTGAACAGACAACTTTTCATCATACTGGTATTCGTCTTCATTGCCACCATCAGAGAAGGATTGGCAGGACAAACAACAAGAGAGTTTAAAAATAATGAAAAGCAAAAGAGCTTGGGGAATGTCATGTTTAAATAAACACGATAAAAACACAGCCTTAAAGACATAGTTCACTATTTGGGAAATATGCTATTCTCTCTCGTGAGGAACTAAATGATTTATGAAGCTACAGCCAGGCAGCCTGTTAGCTTAGCATATAGACTAGAAACCGATCGCCAACAAGTTGCTCATAATTTTGTCTGAATTTAACTGAATCTGCCTAAAACACTTAAAGCTCACTGATTAACAAGTTATATCTTACGAGGAAACCATTAAAAACAATTCCATATTGCTGCTTAATACCACTGCTGCCACAATTGTTGTCATTGATATTGTCATTGCTGCTTTTTTCTGTGACTGCCACTCCTATTATCAGTCAGTGCTATTACAACTACAGTAGCTTAATACTTCAATGTGATTTCACCTACATTTCAAAATATACTGTAACCTTAATGAAAAATCAATCCCCGCCATCTTTTCTTTTTTTTTTATTGCTTGATACCGCTCAATTAATAGAGTCACCGATGACAACCATTGCAATCTCGGGCAGTGAAAGTAATCCAAATCCATAGGAAAACATCCGCACAGGATGAGAATGTATCGACTGAGGGTTTCTGTAGCCTCACCCCACTGCCATCTCCTTCCATAATGCTGAGAGGAAATCAGTCGCCTCAGATACAAGTCCATTCTACGCTTGTAGAAGGAAACAAGGTTGCCTGCTCCTGGGAAATTTCATAGGCTTTGCCCACAGTGAGAGTGAGGCATGCTGGGAGAGATTGAGACTACAGCAGGAGAGGGCAGCCGACGATGAGGTAAGAAATATACAAAGTGGAGGTTGTATGTATTGAAGGACTGGGATGAAAGAATTGGTGCAAATGGTATGTGAAAAGGAACGATAAATATAAAGAAGGAAGTGCGGACAGGGCATTGGAAAGGAGAGGAAAAGAGGGGGATAACAGTGAGACAGAAAGCAATAATGTGCACATGAGAGAAAGAGTCACCGTCTGAAGCTGAAGGGAGGACAACATAAAACAAAGGGCATGTGTATAGCCACTTTGTCTTGCTGTGTATGTATCACTAACTTCCGGGGTGTAGCCACTGCTGGCTCAGGAAATGCAGGGCGACATGAACCTCCGCTTTTTATCACAGAGGGGAGGACAGGGAGGAGGAGGCCAAAATGGAAGTATAAAATGTCTTCTTGAGGAATAGAGAGCAAGGATTGTGGTCTTCCCTCAACTGTCTCTGCGTTCAGAGGAGCCACAAAGAAAAGATATTAGCAAAACCTATCCTTTCGCTTTCTTTGTATAGTGTTGTCTGCAGAGGTATGTTAAAGAAAAACCAATGGGCAATAAAGGTTGATGTTACAGTGTCAAAGATAAATATTTTAAAGTAAGCGTAAGGCCCAACTTTTGCAGCATTTTATATTACATGTACACTACATTATCATCAACAAATATCAAACGGGAAAATACTCTGTAGCAAACAAAGGGAAAAATTGGTCAGTGTCTGTAGGCAAACTGCAACTTAAAGTCCAGTGTATTTGTACAGAATTTGCGTGTGAACATCTCTGTATGTATATGTATGTGTGTGTGTGTATCTGGGGTACTTGGAAAAGGCAGTGGTAGAGTAGAAGAGTAGCAGTGGGTGTGATTTATTCATGATTTACCTAATGAGTGACCCACCATCTGAGTCACTTTTGGAGCTAGGCCAAAGCGCAGTCTGTGTGTGTGTGTGTGTGTGAGAGAGAGAGAACTGCTGCCTAAAATGACTTTCATTTTAAAGACATCTTCCACATGCAAAAATAAAGAATATTTTTATTAAAAAGTCCCTGTCTGACTTTTTTGTGGGTAATTTAAATAGTCCCCCATAAGCACAGATGTATTCATGGTACAGTAGATGATATCATTTGATACTTATGGACCCTGTTTAACTCAAACACAGTTCAGTTTTCTCCTAAGATGCATCAGTTACACATGGTAAATCTTGCATGCTGACAGCGCTAAATAACAACAACAGGTAATATTTTATAAAATGGCACAATGGCAGTGTAATATGATAGAAGTGCTATCAGCACCAAAGCACCATCCCAGAAAATGGTAAGAAGAATCAGAACCTATGATAGAATGTGGAAAGATCATCAAATCAGGATTTAATTTGCTGACACAAATATACCCACAATTATATAAACAATTTTACTATATAATACCTTTTAGCTAGCAATTAGCTACATAACAGAAAGTTAAGTTAGTTCAATGTCAGCAAGATAAATACAATCAATGCTCAAATCAAATATTGTTTAATCATTTTTATGTAGGCTATCACACCTTGACTTCACTCCAGCCAAATCTTCCCTACTTTGCAGTTAGGGGTGGGAAGTCGTCGCAAAGAGCCAAATATTTCCAGGGAGTTCGTGAGAGCAAACTAGAGCTTAAAAAGGAGTGAATAAACTAACATACAATTAGAAACATGGGGAGTCTGGGAAATGAATGCCAATGCTGCCTTTATCCGCTGGAGAAATATCCCACAGCAAAAGGCTATTAATTCAACAACCGCTTGTGTATGCCAGCTGAAATGTCAGGCATCACTGGGGTCCAGTGTATGGGCGTCATGGATATCTTTACCGAATTTAAAGGCAGCCCATACAAGTTGTAGAGATATTTTGTAAACCAAAATGTTACCGTTGCGGTGGTTTGGGATCTTCAAACCAACGATAGACCAACTGGAATAACTGGAATAAAACTGTAAAAGTTATACCGCGTGGTGTGTGTGTGTGTAGTGTGAAATTATTTCCTATCAAAACATGCTGTCACCAAATTGAAGAAAAAGGCATTGATTCAAAGCAGAAGAGAATCCAGCTTCATACATATTCATACTTTTTAATTTCCAAAGTTAATTTGACTTGACAATTTCCATTACTGTGCGACACACTGACACTATATACTGTAGGCACACAGTATAGATCATACATACACATTACCACACACACACTATCTAAAGTGAGGTGGTTCTAAAGTTACGGGGCCCAGTTCTTCAGTACACTCCTGATCTGAAGGATTGGGCTCTGAGACACCACACAAACACAGTGGACTCCCACCCAGCCCCAGCGTGATGCTGACAGAGACCTTGGCTCTACTGCTCCTGAAATGCCTCTGGGATCATCTCCCAGGTCAGAAACTCAATCCACTCCCTATTCTCCTCACCTTTACCCAGTGATGGATTGACAAGATGAGGCTGAGGGGTGGGGGAACATCAGTTTCATCCCATCAAACAAAACCACCCACACAGAGGTGATGCTAGGCCTTATGTCAGATTAGGAAAACTTTGGTAAACTTTGCTCTGCATCGTCGTCCTCCCTTACAGTACCCTGGCCGGGCCATTCCAACCCAGAATAGACATTTCCGAGGAGAGGAGTGCTGGTTTGACTCATCAAAATGAAAGGGGTTACACAAGCTCAGTGTGAGTGTACTGTGTTGGTGCAGTCAGTGGAGAGTGCCACCGTGAGATTACATAAAGGAATAATGTATGTATTTCAAAGGCAAAAGTTGGTAAAGGAGAATAATAAAAGGCCATGCTTCTCAAAAAATATGCCTTTGGTGACCAAATAAGCTTCCTGATTTTGTTTCATCCAGCTACCAGTAGATGCCGATTCTACTAATTAGCACTAGAGAGGAAGAAGTATATGGTCAACTCCAGAAAGTTGGTATGGAAATGTGCAACATATGAAATGACTAGTACAGTGGGTGTGCACGGGTGCTGCATGAGTTTACATTTGCAGACAGGGGCATTTATTCTTCCAAATGTAGTTTAATGAAGGCTTAGTTGTAAAAGAGAAAACCACCAAATTATATTTTTAAACCTCGCTAAATAGATAGAAAACAAAGTATGGTCTTTCTAGTGTCACAAGCAAAAAGGTGCAGGAGAGGCAATATCCAATGACCAGGCTGGGAAAAGGACAAAGTAGCACATACAAAGAAAGAGAGAGGTAGTTCTACACTAAATATTATAAGCTCCCCTAAAGGTTAATGAAGCAACATTAACCATCAAGGTTCGTATGTGAAAATAGTATGCTGCAAAATCCATTATCCCTGTTAACTGTTTATATTGTGATGGAACAAGTAGAGCTGTGATTTTGTCTGTATATATTTTCTTTACACGGACATTTGCCTGATGTTGATGGTCAAACTATGCCTCATTGAACATCCTTTTTCCTTTCAGAAATGACATAGACTGCCAGAGAGCCATTTCAGGTACAGTGTTTGCTATGAAATGTATTTCTGTAAATGCAAATGTCTGTTTTATGTCATGTGCGAATAACCTGCCTATTAGAGGGAAAGAGTAGTAAGATAAAATGGACAGTTTATTCTATTTTATCCAATTTCAGCACATTTTTTTCATTACAACTCAAACCTTATAAAAATAACAAAGTGAAATTGCTTCCAGCTTCTTCTTTTTTCTTTTTTTTTTTTTTTTGCCTTCCAAAAGCTTCTGGCAGTTTGTCTTAAAAGCTGAAATGAAACGAAGAATGTAATTAGAGGGAAGGGAACTTTTATGGGAATTTCAGAATGCCGAGTAATCAGAGCCCCCATCAGAGAGTTCCTGCCCAGCCACAGACAGTGCTGCCAGTACACATACAGGTAACGGGCCTTCCTACTGAGACACACACGCCTTACCGTTTCCTATTCTACCTTCACTGGTAGCTTTTGTTGTTGTCAAGCACCTCCTCATATTAATCCCTCACTGTGTGGGCTCCAGATCCAAGAGGAAAACCACAATATAGCAGGCTTTCCCCCGCTTGGAAAGACAGGAAAGGGAGCTTTGGCGTGGGGAGCTCTATGGCGGTGATGGACAAAAGTAAGAGATAGAAAAGGGAAATGAGGGAAACACTAGGTGTGAGAAAGGGAGAGATCAGAGAGAGATGCATGAAAATAGCATGAAAACTCTGTCCTTGGTTCTTCAGGCCCATTGCTAGGCTAAACAAACAGCAAATGCCGGAGAGACATTAACTGTAACTGCCCTGATCTGGTGTTTAGAGTGCCGTCGGCACGCTGGCAACACTCTACTTAGTTTTAATGAGCGCGCCTCCGCAGCCTTCAAAAGTACCCTTTATTTGGGTCATTTACGGCTCTTCCCTCGAGGAGCACCCAAGGACGGTAGATCCAGTCCACATCTCTGTCTGCCGGAGCACTCCAGGCCTGGGGAAAATTAGGGCTATCTGGGAAAATAAATAAGTGATGGGCTTACCCCGCTAAACAGCTCCTGAGAGCTTATTAAAGCAAAGTGAAGGGAGATGGGGCAGAAAAGAGATTTTAATATGTATTTTGCACCTTTAATGTAGGCTAAGCAGTTCTTTTCTCAATTTCATCTCACTCCTTTCTCTTTTATTCCATTTCCTTGTGCGCCGCTTCTTCTATCTTCCTATTGCTTTGCCTCAGTGTTCCTCTCTTCTACAGTAATTGTAAACACAGCAATTATGGGATTGTGTGAGACTTAATTATAGCTTGTGCAGAGCCCTGGGGAGCTTCCATGGAATGCCGCGGCTGATAAAACGCCAGCTCATCAGCACCCTCCAATGGTGGCGAGCCCTGCCAGAGTGGACCAAAGGGAAACGCTCCCAGGCCTCCCAGCCAAAGGACCAATTAGCATTAGGCGGAATTAATCTAACGGGACAGCTTACTCAACAACCTCCCAAGGTGAGAGGAGGAATTAATGTGGCTGCTTCTTTATTGGTTGTTGCTGCTGTTGTCTTTTAGGCTGCCCCCACTTGGCGGTGAGCTTAGGGGCGTCTCAGTAGACCAGATCGCCAGTAGCTGACATGTGTTCTTCTGCACGCCGTATCGAGACAGGAGCTGAGGAAACATTGGTTTAGGAAAAGCAAAATCGAATAAGAGGAGAAAACGCCAACATCTCATCTTTTGCTGTTCATATGTTCTGCAGCTCCTCTTTATCCTTCTGGAATGACTTACAAAGAGGGCTGGAGGGGGGAAAATTTAAGGCGGTGTTTGGTACTCTAGTAACTGCTTCTTGTATTTAGACATTCAAAGCTTAGCCCTGTTGTCAGTTCCCATCAGGAGGGGCCTGGCACAGTGATCCGCCAGTTATTGATTTCAGAGCATGGTCTACTGTCCTGCCTGGGGTGGAGAGGGGGTCAGCAGGGAAGCCAGGGCCGCCGTGACCCTAGCTGCAGTTTACAATCGATTAACTCTGACTGAGAAGGAGAAAGTCCTAGAAGTAAGCATACAGGCCCCATACGCTGATGAAGCTAAGCATTAGCCCTCTGGCTGGGAGCTGTTCCAGAGGTTTCAGTAAGTTAATTAGCACTTTCATGATATCAGTGATGACAGGGGTAAAGTAGCTAGGCATTGATTCAGCCTTACTCCATTTCAGCCTTGAGACCGGATCACCAGCAACGGATACTGCCAACCTCCTCCCTAATCGAGCAACGTATACCTACCGCTACCAGGAAATGATTAGTAAGCACTCAACACGTTATGGCAGTTAATATGCAAACCAACTGTAGGTGTTGATTATTTAAAGCTGCTTATGCTATTTGAAAGTCATGTAGATTCATTGAGGGCTGATATCATACTCAGAGAAGTTGGTCTTCTCTGTTTTAGTTTTCAGTGTTTTGTTCTTGTCCTTCTTAAACAGATGATGATAAACTTTAGAGGAATTGTGGATTTCATTCATGTAAGGACATAGGGATTGTAAGGGTTTGACAAGGAGGAGGTTGCTCCTTCACAATGCCTACACCACTGTATGACACATAAGGCGTGAGATAGAGGCTTCCTACTTTGACATCCGGTTGCTTCTGACTGCTCATTGTCTGCCCCTCTCTTCCTCAAGAGAAAATACAAAGAGCCAGCACTAATTTCTTATTTTGGCAATTAAAGTGTAAAGGTGTTGTGTTGATCGTCTTTGTCTCCCCTGGCTACTGTGAACGACATCTCCTCAAGGTTACCCTCCCCTAACTTTGTTGTTTGCTCATTTTTATTTTTCCTGTTTGTTCATTCTCCTTTACTGCTCCATCTTTGTGTCTCTTTGTGTTGTACCAGCCTCTGCTGTTCCTCACAGTACCCCCTTTTTGTTAAATGAAAGGTTTGCCAACACTACCCATGCTCTTGTTCTTCTTCCTCCTTACAGTACGCTGCTCTCAATATTGTTTGTTTTACCAGCAGCTAAACTGCATTACACCTTCTTTTCTCTCTGTCTGTATCACAAGGCCCGCCTGTCTGTTTTGCTCGGGGCCCAACCAGGCAAGTGAGCAGCCACAGAGATGAAGCACCTTTGTCTGTCAGCAGTGTTGATGGAAATTAATCACGATTCAGTAAGTGCTATGGGATGAGGATTCAGGAGATGCTTGACAGAGATAGAGCCATCAGGTGTGTCTGATCCGTCATGCACTGACAGCAGCCTCGGGCGGGACACTGAGCCAGGTATTAAGGCCTGTTTAGGCCCAGTCCTGCCCTCAGGTGCTAGTGTGGTCGGGAGTGCACAGGACGCCCCAAAATTAACACCCGCCAGCCCACCAAATGTGGGTTAAAAAATTAATTGTGGTGTGTAGAGTTGTCAAGTTACAGGCCAGGATCAGTAGAGAGGCTGGATCTAATGCAGTGACCTGTTCAGAGCAAACCACGCGTTCAAGCAGTGTCCAAGCATGCCATGTGCAGTGCATTAATCAGAGTTGTGGAAATATATACTGATGATGGTATAAAAGTCTGCCAGGTGATGTGCTTTGAAAATGAATTCATGTTTCAGCACATTGAAAATGTGTTCACCAGGTTGTCTGTGCATAATGAGAAAACTATTTTATCACAGTCAAAGATAAATCCCATCCATTAATCACATGCGTCTGCAGTCACCGACTATAGCACAAGATAAATTTTTTTTAATTCTCACTGTGGCAATTAATAAGGTTGCATTCAATTAGATATGTTAATTACATTTTTTTGTCTGTTTATGTCATAATTTGAAAAAATCATTCAGAATGGATCTAAGGCTTTTTATACATAATGTTTTTGATAACACTAACTGGCTAGGTAAGTCCGCAACCTAACGCTAATTTTGCCACAAATGTGACAATTGGCGCGCTCACATATGTACAGAACTACTGATGACGCCATTGTACAGTGCGAGACAGACAGACACTAAACTGTTGAGCCCCTCCGCATATTAGCTGCTGCATGTGGCCATGTCTTCACATGCCATGAAGTGCCTCAGCCCCTCTGAGCCAAAGTATGTTATGGCTTTTGTGACAAACTCTGACATGACACACTAATCAGATAAGAGCTTGTACCAAGGCCAGAGAGGACCACTGGGACAAAAAGAACAGGTTAAGAAATAATAAATATTCTAAATGTTACAAATTATAAGTGCCTGGCTGAGGGAGTCTGTGATGTGTTTTGTGTCTGCACCCAGTTGCACATTCTCAGGTAATTTACAACATGGTCTTGGCAGCTTGTTTAATTTCTTAGAACCCAAACAGCGCTTATGTACAGACAGCATATTTTTCTTGTTACAAATGTTTAAGGTAGAGATACAGACATGGCAGTAATTGCAGGTTTGAATTGAGAGTAGGAGTTGACTTAGTAGACATCAGTACACCTCTCATTGGGAGTGAAAATGAGAATGAAAAGATAATAAGCAGACAGCGCAGGAGGTATGTCATCCATTTAACTTTACCGTTGGAGGACCTACATGATCCTGAAGATGCAAAGTAGATTCAAAAGTAAATATATGGAGCAGTAAGGATAAACAAGCAAAAGTAACTGGGACAGAACTAAGAATGAGGACACATCAGCCTGTAATATGTAGCATAATAAACACAAGCTTGTAAAATTAGTCTCACAATAAAACTGACAGGGGTATAAAAACAAGCTCATGTGACATGATGTGAGATTATAATGAGGTACGACGTTTTGTCCTCACCTATTTCAGTTCTCTCTCAAATTGAAGGTAGATATCAGAAACAGCCATATCGGCGTCTTTGCTGTTCTTTATTAGCTTTTTTATTTTCCCCACACGCTATTGAGCTGAGGATCTGATGAGAGCGCCCGTGTCACTTCCCGTTTGTGGAGCAGTTTCCTGTTTTCCGACCATGTTCTGATCGCCTGTCTCGGCTGGTGTTTATCGCCTATCGGTAAAACCATCTGAATGTTGCTGCCGGGGTCTCCTGGGATGTTTGTTTGTGCTGTCTTTTATTATGCCATTTTTTAATTGCCATTGTGGCAAGACAGGAAATGTGCCATTGCTTGTTGTTGGCTGGTTGATATAGAAAAAGCCCAATTACTGGCGGGGTCCCAGTGCCTGGTTGCAGTTGTAGTTGGGCTGCGGTCTGCGGTGTGTGTCTGTGTGTGTGTGTGTTTTGGGGTTGTTCATGAAAGAAGGTCCCAGGCCCCACTGGCAGTGAGATGGGATGGTTACCATGGGTAGCAGTGATACAGCGAGGAGGAGTGAAGAAGTAGACAGGCTTATAAGGGACTCCCTATGTGCTGTGGGGCCACACCTTGGTTCTGCTCAGCAGCAAGCTCTCCTCCTCATCTGTCTCCCTCACCACTTTAACTGCTGTCTGTTGTCGTAAAATCTTGTATGTGGCGCTATGACTGAAGTCACGTGCATGCTCCTCCAAAGGTTTGCTACAGTATGTGTGGCCACACTAGAGCTGTGTTGGTGAGGCTGATGTATGATTTATAGTCTATTATTCTCTTCCTGACTGTTGACCACATTAACTGCTGTGTCATTAGTTACTTTACCAAAATGTGGCGGCGGAACAGGAAGGCACATGTCTGTCACATACTTCTGTGAACGTGGAAGGGACACTGAATGTGCTTCAAATGTGACAGTATTCTATGTTCTTAGTAGAGTAAACTGAGAACCATTATATATTGCCATCTAATTAAAAGAAGAATGAAGACTAATTTACTTAAATTCATTTTCGTATTTAAAATATGGCACATTAAATGGTTTATGATAGCTGTAGAGCCATGAAATGCTCAGAATGTACAAACTTCAAATTTAATATGAAACAAAATATTTGAATTGTGAGATTTTGCAGGTAAGATGCACAATATATCCCCTGTATGATCTCTACTGTGTTGTTAAAATTGTGGGAAAAGGTGTGACAGCATTGGCTTTAAGGTCTGGTCTGTCTCATATCCAGTGCAGCGAGGAGTGTCTATGGAGCCCTGATGAACAATGAGTCCACATCAGAATAACCCCAGCCGGTAACGGCTGCATTGGTTTTGGGTCCTGTTAACTCACGGGTGATCGATTGTGTAAATCCTGAATACATAGACACTTCATTGCTTGCAATGAAAATAAAGCCTCCGCTTCGAAATGAAGAGGAATGGCACTAGGGCAACAGAGGCAGACCAGCGCCAGGCCCAGACAGCCACAGCCTGTGTCAACCAAAGAAGAGGAGTGACATAATTATGAAATAGGTACCGTCCTGATGGGACTATTTGTTACAACTAAGCTAAGCACTGAGGTGGCAGAGTTTATTTTACCTAGTTGATGAACTACCTACCTGATTAGGCTCTCACTGTACTTAGAGATCCTCCACCAAGAAACTTCAAATTACAATTTGATACTGTGAAGAAACATCTAATAGAAGTGTACGGGCTCTGATGATAAACTACACGGTTAAAGACCATGTAATTCCCTGCAATTAATTAAAGTGAATCCTGTGTGTGTGTTAGCAGTTTTTTCTCCTTACTTCCTCTCTCTCGCACATCCAGCCTAACCAGATGCCACCAAATAACTGAAGTAACGTATTGCCTGTCAACAGTAAAAAATGAAGACCCATACCCTAACAAAGAAAGGTACTTAGAGCTGGCAGAGGGAGGCAGATGCAGGGTTATTTGTGCTCCAGTGCTTCTCAGTGTCCCGGTAAGGGTCCTCCACAGCTCAACATCTGTACATCCACCCGCCTAATTACCCACAACACCCCTGCCCAACCGCTTCCTAGTCTGTCACCACCTCAAAGCTCGCTGGAGAGGAGAAGGAAAAGGAGAAGGTGAGAGGAGTGTTACCCCTTGCCCGTCTTCATCATATTATTTCACCACACAGTATTCTTTTTTTTTTTCTCCTGGTTTAATTTTCCTGCTTCAGAGATGATTAGTCACAATGTGTGGCTGTACTACACACCGCTAAGTGAACATTTTTGCATGTTCTGTTTTACATAGCAGTTCACGTTTACCTGAAATGTTATATCTTACTGGTCAGAAAACATTTTATAGTGGAGGAGATGCTCATCTGCCGTCTCTCCTTCTCCCTTATCCTTCTTTCCACACTGTTCTCACACTTAACTTTTGTTATTTATCTGTTTATTTATTTATTTCCCATCACAGTATTGATTTGAAGCCAGAGAACAATTAGGCCCATTTTGGGGATAATTCCCCTGTCCTCACTTATTTTTATAAGTAAATGAGAAATTTGCCATGCTTTATGTAAGTTTTGATGGGAGCTATCAGTTTGGAGTTGCTTGTGCCATTGATTTGATTATAGGCATTACGCATTGTCTAATGAGTTTTACACATGGCTGAGTGGTGAATAATCACCCAGTGGTTTCTGACCCAGAACTCTTCTTCACACCCCCTCCTCCTCTCATTTTTCTCACTTTCTCCCTTTCTCACTCTCTCGGAGCAGAGGACCAGACACTCGGGTAGTTCACAGAAGAGGTAATGGAAATCAATTGAGACTGTGATTTGAAGAGTTTTTTTTTTTTTCTCCCTCTTTCCCCCCACCCACTCTCAAGTCAAATTGATTCCTTTGCTTGTTTTGCTTTAAAATTCATTTTCGGTAAGTGTTCAGTAAATGTGCAGGGAATGAATATGAATATTAGGTCCCAAGCCTCTTTGCATGAGATCAGTTTTGAAAACTAGAAATTTTACCCGGCTGCAAATTGTCTGGCAATTAAAGCACATTGTGTATAATAAGAGGTGTCTCTATTGGGTGTTTAGCTTTATCGAGCCTGTCTGGAGATAGAACTCATACCTGCTGCTCTGTGAATTGCAGCACATAAAAGATGGACTGAATATGTTCCCAGGGAATATTGCCCTCTCCAAAAGACCAATCCGTCTTGCTTAGGGAGGCAATCTTAGGTGCGGTAGATAAACTAATATTTGTGTATAACCTCAGTCAGACAATACAAATGATCGGATGATTTTTCATCTCCTTATGCATACAGGGAAATATGAAAAATTGAGGTTTAGGAATATTTGCAGGGTCTACGAGGCGGCTGGCTGGGCCGCTGAGTGCCCTGGGCCACGCTCCTTACCAACAACTGCCGAGTGAAGAGTGATGAGAATATTATACTCGTCTGTTTCCCGTCACTCCCCATCCTCCCCTCCCACCTTCTTCATTCTCCCCTCTCACCACACTAATTCATATGGCCACAAGATGGAGAGAGAGGGAGCGAGCGAGGTAAAATGAGAGAGAGAAAGAGCAGTACATAGGCCGTCACTCTAGCTTGCCATCTTTTCACATACATAATTCTCCTGCTCCTTTTCGCTCCTCTTTATTGTCCCTACCACCCTAAACCAACACCCCTGCCACCACTGCTAACTCCTACCAGATACACACACACACACTCTTCATCCTTTGGCCCTCAGCTCTCGCACTGCTAAAAACCTTTTATTGAGTTAATCTGCTGGTGTTACCAGACCAAACTATTTGTCACGCTGGGGAGCTGGTAGGCGGGGGGGGCACAGTATCATCCTTAGTGCATACTGAAACTCATCTGTGTGGAGACTGAGTGAAGATATTAAGGAGGCTATGATGTTAATCTGTGTTAATATTAGATGACATCAGTGATCTTAAATCCCTGTTGCCAAAAATGAACTTTGCTTCATGCAACGTCTATAGTAGATTTAATGTGTAGATAAGTTACACAAGTACCCTTAACTTAAACTCACTTTACTCAAATCATTTTTTTTATAATGAGCAGCCCTTGAGAGCCAGGTACAATAGGTGTTTAACTGGCATCAGCCAGGAAAAGGGCATGTTTCCCTATAAGACAGAGTGCATTTGGTTCCCTTCAAATATAACAGCCCAGTGTCCCTCTCTATCCTTTTCCCTGCCTTGAGAAAACTGCTGAATCCCACAGAATCCAGCCGTCAAGTGCAATTCCCCTCACCACCACTCCCTGACATGGAGATGGTGACATTTACCCCCACGCTCCCCTCTCCTCCTCCTCAGGTTTGGGAGTTTTTATTTTTAGTTTATTGCGTCGCCTCACGCCAAAGCCTCCATGTTTTCCCTTGAAAACCTTTCTGTTTGCTCTCTATATTTCTGCATTATCTGCCTTTGCCCTCTGCTTTTCAATATGTCTTTTTTTCTCCCCCTTCTTATTTCATTTTCTCCCTCACTCCCTCCCCTGTCTTTGCATCTCCCGCTGTATCCCTCTCCCCCCCTTCTATTTTAGCTTTACTGCGGTGAAGAACTTCTCCCCTCCCCTGTTCATGATAAATCAGGGGTCTGAGCGGCGGCACTCGGTCGGAGGCATCAGTCGCGAGGCTGATGAGATAAGCGGCGCTCATCTCTTGGCCTGTATGGAGATTTATTGGGCTGGGATAAGCAACAAGCTAGCCATCACTCTCAGCCAAATAGACTCCCCGCCTGCATGTGTTTATTCTTATTGCACCGCCACGACCACTGCCGCTGTCAGGGGTGGAGTAGCCCCTGGAGGCCGGCTCCGTGGTAGAGGAAGCCTAGCCCTGCTCTCTGGATCATTACCTTCTATTAGATCAAGAAAACAAGCCTGCACACTGGGGCTCTGAGTGACACTGATGGTCCAATTTCTCTCCATCTCTGAGGACCACATAGGCATATATAAAATAAGGTTATTGTATATATTGGCTCCTCACATCAAGTGTCAGTGGTGTTGTCTTCCTTTTTTGAATTTGCAAGCCCCTCTATTTGTGCAGTGCACATAGAAAGACATTCTTAATTATTCACATACCTGTCTCATACAAACATGTATGTCAGTGATAAGGTCAGGGGGCATTCAGGGGCTGGTAAGGTCTGAGTGAATGCGCACATAGGCTTTGTGGTTGATGAATGTGTGATAGTCCTCTTTGCTCTCAGTCTTTAAAACCAGGCTGTGTAACTTTTGATAGAAGAAACGCAACCTTTCTTCTAAATGAAAAGTTCAATTCATGAGCAAATATGTGCACAGATGCTGAGTTAAAACACAGGAGGCTTTTGCTGGTGGTACAGCCCTTACTTGGTCTGGTATGACCAGTAGCTCATGGTGGCCAATGATGGCCAACATTTATTAGCAAACAGAAGGTATTCAAGAGATAATGATATATAACTGACAGTAGTGAGTCAGATCATTGGCCTCATGATTGTTCTCTACCTGTTCTGCTGTTACACCGTGTTTTGGCATGTGACAGCTAAACATTTCAATTATTCTATCACAAAAGTAAATCAAAAAGTCATTGGAGACTTCTTGCGTGTTGCAATGCAATCTTTTTCTATCCATTTCAGCCCACTGTCCAAAAAAAAAAAAACCAACCCAACCCCAGAGCTTTTTCAAATGTTGCCTCCAGAATGTGTTAATCTTAAAACACTGGCTTGGTGTTTCAGTGTGCACTTTGTAAGCCGAGCTTTTATAAAACGATGATGTAAGCTGCCCTGCGAGTGTAAGACTGTGTGCCAGTAAGACGACAACCTTTAATCATCTCTAACTATTGCTTTTTAAGATTTAGCTGCCTTAATATAGATGCGGTCTCTATCAAAGCAATAGCAAACACCATTTGTGACCACTGTTTGCAAGCAGTTTGCAAATGTGGCAGTGTCCCATTTCACAAATAACCGTCGCTCACATAGCCAAGTGGAGAGTGTGTTTTGATTAATGAAAACTTACAAGACAAGGAGTTATCTCATGTTGCAGTCAGGAGCTTGGATGTTGCTAAATTGGTGAAGTGGGTTTCAAATCACCTAATGATGCCTCAAAGCAACTGACTCGAGAGATTCTTAGCATACGAAGGGCAATTGATTGCTATTAAACTGTCATTGCCACATGTGGCCGCAGTGGCCGCTATTCAACAAAAGTTACCTTGTCTCACTTTAACTCTTCTCCATCTGCGGGATGACAGCATCAATTTCAGTCTAACACATTAACTGTTTGCCAGCTGGTGTCAGAGAGCTGCAGGCCAGGATGTGCACATCCAGCACCCACTCCTCCCCGCACTCCCTCCTGGTGCCACAAAAACATACACTCCACTCACCCAACAAGTTCTCCACAAATTGCTTTTACCCTCCTCACCCCGTGAGTGTACACACACACACACACAAACTTAGGCCTGGGTGGGGTAGCGGGGGTTAGTTTTTCAGCACTCAGGTTATATTTAATCACGGCTGGCGGATGAGGAGGCTTTTCTCTTTATGAAAGGTATTAGAGCAGCACTGTGTTTTCACTCAGCTTTACACTCTGCCCCCATGCTTTTCTTCCCCTGACCTCTGTTACCATGTGCCAGGGAGGAATTTGATAAAGTGACACTGGCCCCCACTATCTTTTCTGCTCTCTCCATCTCCCATCTCTGTCTCAGATCCTAATAGTGCGTCTGGCAGGTCTGAACTGCCTCTCATCTCATCAGTGGGGTCACACCTTTGGGCTGCCCTTGCTCTCTCTCCTATAGCACTTGCCTTGTCATTTATTTTGCTGCTGAAACAGCCGGCGAACCCGCAGGTCTGATTCAATCTCCTACATCCTGAGGCTGATGTACCGGACAGAGCCACTGCCGCCTGCGATAGGGCTTGCAGGCATGGGGGGTGGGGGTGGGGGGCAGGGTTTTACAGCAGGAACATCAGGCCTTCGTGTCTTGCAACTTCCTGCTCTCTCTGCTCATCCTTTGCTCTTTCCTCACTGAACCTGAACCTTCGGGGAGGATTTTCTTGCGCCATACATTGTTAAAACACACTTTCGTTAGCCGAGGAGTCGCACTCTGACAGAATACGCTATCATTCGACTTTCCTTCTGCATCCTTATGTGACTTACCCCAACCCTAGTTGATCTGTACTACTTCTACTTAAGGGCCCCATTCTCTTTGATCTAACTAAAGTTACAGAGGAAAGTGAGGAGCATTGGGAAGGCTCCAGCAGGGGGGGGTTTACATGCCCTTTCAACACTTTGAGAAGCAGGGGATGCTCTCCATTCTGCTTCATGTTGCACCCGGGGACTATCCTCACTTCACTAGCATGCATCAGCAGACACTTGGTCATTAGGTAGATTGACAGTGATTGTCTGGCCTGCAGAGCTGAGGCAGCCTCTGCTCGGCTCAGATGCCTGCTTTGAAATGCACACATATAGATTTTGTGTGGGTGAACAGAATTAACAGAAAACGTTACAAGCGAAGGTAATCGATAATGGTGTGAAAGATGCAGCTAACAGTGTGGAAATCACATTTTGGACAGGTTGCTACTCCATAATTGATTGGGTGTAGCTTTAAGCAGCCACTGTTTTTTCTTTTCTTCTCTTTCTTTCTTTCTTTTTTTTTTTTTTTTTTGGACTTAAAGGCTGACGGCCGGTGCCTGACTGCAACTCTTACCCTTAAAGAAGGCAAAGGGAAAAGGTGCTGTAGAAGATGATGTTACGCCAGAAGTGCAGTGCCTTCTGAGTGTAGTTTTCTGCCTTACAGAACCAGGCCAGTTGTTTTTTTTTTTTGTTTTTTTTTCATTGCTCAGACTTTGTGTTTCCCTTTTTTTTTGAAAGAACAGGGACCCTAATTTGCTTTTCATGGCCTGTGTGTGTTGAACATGTTGAACAAAATGCTCCAGCATCTTATATCACTCCTGTTAGATGCAGCACTAACTTCTGGTGTACAATAGCTGTTGTTCCTTGAACCTTAGGAGGTCACTGATGAAACACATTTGACACCTGAGACTGAGGTGGATCTGACTCCTGTACTCATATTCCTGAATTAGCCGCTCACTGTGTGTGGTTTTCTCTGTATGTGTGCACATTCAGAGAGGACAAGGATCTTGAGGAGATTGTGGGATGTCCTCTATTATTCATCAGTGGTAATGAGTGAGAGGAGCTAGCAGCATCTGTGGACTTATTGATCCTATCCTCTGGTTTCGTGCCTCACCTCCGGTGGGGGGGAGATAAAAAAGAGGTGGGCTCAACCCAGACACACACCTCTTCTCTGGAGCTTGGGGAACGTGCCCAGCCCCCTGTTTCTCCGCCCTGGCTGGCTGGCTGGCTGGCCACCTGGCACTGAGACGTTACTGTCTCATTGTTTTGGATTAGAGTGCCCTGTATTGCCATGGTTTAGAGACTGACTGAGGTGTTATAACATCTGTGGTGATACAAGACCTGTCCTCTTGCTGTTAAAAATATCAGTTCCGCTGATTTTCATATTTTCCACACAATGCTCTGTAGGTCTAAGTCCATAACCATATAAACTGTTACTCTGAAAGGTGTGCATTTTTGAGATGGTGAAATGCCTTGACCTGCCTTTTTATATTCAGATTAATAGTATGTGAATAGTTTATGAATGATGTGAATTTTGGAGACTGACAGACAAATAAAATGGTTCCATGTAAAATGTTAAATTTTATAAAGGAAGTGTAAAGACCATTAGGCAATAACCCTCAGCTGGCCTGTTGACCATACAGTATATCGGAGTCTTGCAGAGACCACTTTCTCACTCTCTTTGCCTATGTATTTCCCCCACCCCACCCGTTTTACTGCCTTAGTGCACAAACGCAAGCATGCTAAATTAGGCCGGCACCCTTTTAATACCGCAGCGAGGGGAGAAGCAGCCATTATGAATTATCCTTAATTACAGCCATTTCCTAAACTAATAAAGCTGCTAAATCTTTACTGCAAAGGTTAGTTTACCCAGCATGCATAAAAACCACTGCCTGTGTGTGTGTCCATGCCTCTGTCTATGTGTGTGTGTGTGTGTTTATGCACATGTAGGTGTGCGAGCTCGTGCATTCAAGCGTACATGCTGGTGATTGGTGTGTGTGTAAGGAGTGTGTGTGTGTGTGGGGCCAGGAGAGCTGGCTGGCTGGCTGGCTGGCTGGCTGGCAGCACCCATAGTCCCATTAATTTCATGTGGGCTCCCTATCACCAGTCGCAGATGCCTATAGACACGTAAATGAGTCTCCAGCGAGCGGTGGGCTGCCTCAGCCAGCCATCTCGGGCCTACTGAGCTGGAAAGCCAGCGTATGTGACGGCAGGAGATGAGGGCCTTAGTTACACTGGCAGACATTAGTGGATGGACGCTGATTCACTGATTAACACGTCAGCCTCCCTCACATCCCCCTCAAACCCCCCATGCCTCCAGTAGCTCTCTCCATCCCTTCCTTCTCTCCCTTCAAATCTCTACGCTTGAAACTACATGCATAAATATGAAAATAAGAAAACAAATCCATATACACACAAGTATCCTGCTCCTCTTGTCTTCTCCCCTTTTTCTCTACCTCCTTTGAACTTCCTACACCATCCCCCTGCCCATAACAACAGACATATATGCACTAAAAAACACACAAACACACACACATACACAATATCCAGTGTTGGAAATGCATGGTGGCAGGCTGCTGAGAAGGGGGAAGCCATCTGTGAATGATAGCTCCTGTGGAAAGATAATGTCTTTCTCATGCAGCGCCGAGTGAGGCACTGATGGAAGAAGATGACTTTTTGAATGGTTAAGTGGGTAAACGTGAGATCACGGCCGCAGTGCTCCCATTCGCCTCGCCCACCATCAATCCCTCCCTCTCCCCTTTCCTCTCTCCCCTGCTCTGCCTTTCTCTTTCAGTCTACTAGATTGTTTATTGAAAAGGCACGAGGAGGCCGTCGATAAGAGAGGCAAGGCTAATGCCATGATTTGTGTCAGTCACGCCGTACAATTTGTTACAATCGCGATACTTACCACAATATAATATGTTTATTCTGGTCAATTACGTGGCGCAGGAAGGCTCCTGCATTTGAAGTGTCACATGCAAGATGGCATAGGGTGAGGGTGATCAAAGGAAATGGAACTAATCTAATTGTGCAGCGTCTCACGCTGCTGCCACCTCCGTAGCCATTGCCGTTGCCAGTCAGCCTATGAACTCATGCATTTTAGGAAAAAACGAGAGGGACAGAACAGGTTCACAGGTACAGATATGGTCAGGCTCTATCTGGCACATGTGCATTCATGAAGACAGATACAGGCAGTTGGCCTTCATTTCATTGGAACATATACATACAGACATAGACTCACACTCACGATTACCATAGATTCGCCACATAAACATATCAAAACAGTTGGCCTTACACCCAAAACAGCATTCAGGCTGACAATGTTCTGTACATATTTACACAAACATATTTAAGTACTCATACATAAATGCACATACACATACACTCATATGCTTCAGCAAATAATAGGACAAGTATGACAGAACTGCAAACAAGGCGTGCACAGTAAGTGCACAAATGATCATACTATTACGTAGGTCTGTGCAGCTAGGCAATTACACTGGCACACAAAAACACTCAAACAAGCCTTTCATCAGGTGTATCAGAGCCGACACATTTACTTTTGTAAACGCAAACACACACACAGAATAAATGGTTACATCAGCACACTGTTTTTTCTAGGTCTATACAGCTGCATGCACACGTGAACACACACACCTGGACACATTGTGGCCTGGCCCATCATGGATCCTAAAAGAGTCAGAGTATACATAAAAGCAGGGAACGCAGGCTGTGTAGCGGACCAGTGCTCCCATCGATCTGAGAGGGTTCATTAGGTAAGTGCTGACATCACAGATTGATGTCTCTTTAAACCAGTGCCTGCCGAGGAGCTGACAAGGAAAATCAGCACTATTGACTCCCTTAGTGGTATGTGTGTATCTGTGTGTGTGTGTGTGCCTTTGCAACATATCACTGTGTGAATATATACACTTATGCACATATGCACCAATAAAATGAACATGTGTGTAGCATTTGGCACACAGGTGTATCTTGTGTGTGTGTGTGTGTGTGTGTGTTTCCCTAGACACCACACTAAATACTCTTGTCTTTGATGGGCTCCTTAGGTGTAGGCGTTCACTAATGTTGCTAGTTATACACTCAGCCATGCGTCTAAGAAGCCTGTCAGCCTGTTTCTGCCTCCACGCCACCATCCATCCATCCACCACCATAGAGTGGGGAAGATGGAGTGGAAAATGGAGATGAAGAGTAAAGGAAAGAACGTAGGATGGAGAAGTCAGAGAGGGACTGGAGAGAATCTCTCTCCATCTATATTTCATCAGCAGATTTAGGAACTCTGTTTGGTAATTAAGTTGTGCAAGTATCTGACTAATTTGAAATCCAGAGAGAACCTTAGCATGAGTCTGCTTATGTTTTGAATGAGGCCTCAACGCTGTTCAGTTAAAACGTAGGACTTAGTACTTAGAATTTTAGATTCATGCTGTGGAAAAAGAGACTGAAAGTTGTCTCAGTATATGGCCCCAATCCCCTCACCCTGTACTTGTCGATTGATCTGAGATGTCATTTGTATCTGATGTGTTTCTCTAATTAAGATCAGGGGAGAATCATTGGCATTGAGCGGCTCCACGTGCCCATCGATTGGAGCAGGGAAGGAGTCGGTGTTTGTGAGGATAGTGTGGACAGGAGTGACAGGAATCAAACTGGTGGGTCGAGCCATGGCACGGCCACAGTGACGCCGGACCAAATAAGGCGGTCCAAGAAACCTCCAGTGCTGATCATGATGTGTTTAGGTAATGTCAGGTGTATTTGACCTGCAGCTTTTGGCTGAGCAAATACAGTGCCTGTGACCTAGTTGCTGATCTGTAATCCATAACAAAGTATTCAATATTTTGTGATAAATTTTAACAGCAGACAACTGGAGATCAACAACGCTTTCAACAATCTTAAGCTCTGGTGGTAATACAATAAGCATTACCTCCTCTAAACACAATGGCACCACATCCTGCTGCTTTAAATGAGCCATTGATCAGCTCCTTTCGAACGTGAACAGGGTGTCTTCATGTCCAGTTGAAATGTCTTTAAACAATCTATAGTCTTGGAGAGACAAAGACCAATTGACTTATCTGGCTTTAATGTATCAATACTCAAGATGGTGTATTTTCACAAATAAGAAGAAGTAAAACAGTTTAGAAAGTTTTTTAGAAAGCACTTTATTTTAGCCTGAGCTGAGCATAATGCAAAGTAAGTGTTTGGATTGTGGAATGTGCAGAACTGAAGGCAAGAATCCCTTCCAGGCCACCACCACCAGAGGCACATCCCCATTGGCTGCCTCCAGGAGATTAAAGAGAATAATTGCCAGCTGATTGGCTGTTTAATTTTTCATGGACCTTTGATGCACAGGGTGTTTGTATTACCTTTATCAGCAGGCATAATAATGGGATAGAGTTTGACACACTTAAGTAAAACAGCCTTTTTCACAGAGAAGAGGAGCTGCTCCCCTTCATCTCGGCATAAATGAACAGAACAGACCTCAATGGGGTGTCAGTATCTTTTCAGTTCATGTCTTCGTCCGTCCAGCTAATAAGTAATACTTGAAGAAAAGATTAATATTTCTATGTGTAGGTACCACTGACAGATCGACCATGACACATTGTCATGCACACTGAATATTTTTTAATATAATACCATTCTGAAACATAATAGAGTAAATTTGTGATGTTAACAGATTGAATTTTATTAGATTGTGTTTGTAACATTGTCTTTCTCTATATGTAAATTAAGCTGACAAAATGTCCCCAACACAGTCCCACCACAAAGTAGAGTGTCAAACTGTACTCTTGTAACAAATGAACACACAAACTGCTAAAGTAGTCATCTCAACAAAAATACAACATTTTAAGTAAGTTGGTGTTTATTGCATGGCTGTTACATTGCATTACATTGTACAGGTCCTTCATTTAACTGGTAAATAATTGTATGTAAATGGTAGCTGCCTTTTTAAAATGAACTGATTATCCCTGCACAGAACATTTTATTTCTAATATTCCTTTGGTCTTAACTCCAGCACAAACTGTGTTTTACCACTTCTATGATAGCAGTGTGAAAGTACATGAGAGTTAGTTGTGTCAGCTCCTTCCAGATCAGGGACAGCTGCAGTTGACAGACCCATGTTCATACCTCTGCCTGGTGACACTAATCTCTTCCTGCAGGTGACCTACCTCCACATTCCCAATCTGTCTGTATGTGTGTGTAGGTGTGCGTGTGTGTGTTGTGTGATGGTTGCAGCGCATGTCTCCCTTGCGGTTACGCTTCGAAGGTCCAGGAATGGTGAGCTTCTCATGGTTGTCACTTTGAGGTGGGAGAGCAATCATTTCCTTGGACAACAGTCCCGTCCTCATCCCTGCTTCCCGCCCGCTCGGATTAGTTCCTCTCACTGAGAAAATTTGCATCCAAAATATTTTCTCCTTATTTATTTTTTCTCTATTTTTCCTGTTTTCTTCTCTTTACATCGTCTACCATCTGTATCTCTTTTTCTCTGCCCTTCTCTGTTTCCTTCCTCCTTGTTTTCCCCTGGACGCTGTAGAGCATTTTATTACAATTGTCAGAAAGAGTAACAATTCTATTGTGGGGTGATTACGACAGGGTGTTATACCCACAGATCACCAGAGCAATTAAAATCTGTAAATAAGGCTACCCATGATGCCTCAGTCCAAACAATGGGGTCCCGTAGGAAGTGTTTGTTTGAAGGAGAACTGTGGAAGAGAGAGTTTCCCTCTCTTTGACTCTCTCTCTCTCTTTCAGTCTCTCTCTCTCATTAATTAGGAGACGCTCCTTCAACCCGACACGGCTGTGTCGATGGGCAGCTTTGCACTGTCGCAGTGACACATATTTCAGACACAAGATGAAGTTGTTTACTTTTGTGTAAGACCTTGCATTACACCACTGCACTTTGTTTTGCAGCATGGCAAAGATAATGCAGGCCTAATTGTGCTAGCTACAGCTGTTAGGAAGAGGAAAGCGAGAGGCCTGCACCAGATACCGTAAAGAGGTAGACGAGTAGACACATTTGACCCACAAAATGTGACATTTGGAATTGGAATTCAACAAAGAAATACATTTTCATACACAAGAGATAGAGAAATTGTTGTGGGAACATCCTCAAAGTGGATTTTGTTGGATGTCCTGTTTGACGTATTAAGTATTTTGCAGAGATCTGGCGCTGGACTAATATTGGAAAAATATTTCTGAGTGCACTGATTGTGCTTTTTAATGGCCATGGTCTCCTAAATCCTGGCTAGTCTTTTGGCCTGTTTTTCTTCTAGTCACTTGGCACGTGTGTATCATGCCTGTGCCCTGGCATAACCAAAAGACAGCGCTGCCAGATATCCAAGACAATGCTGCCAGATAATGTCATATTCCTTCAATGAACAGCTTAATCAGGGCTTAAGCTAACCCTTAGCTCAGAAAGCTGCTTTAATTTTGGTTTAGCCTCTTAACTTGGGTTGCTATTAACTACCTGTTTTGCAGTAGTTTACAACGTGCAAGCACTCTGAATGCCTCAACTACTTTTTAATGTTTCTTTTTCTTTGTAGAGACAAAAGGGCTCTTTGTAGTTTTGTGGGAAGACATGTGGAACATGTCGTGTATTTGGTGTCAGGATGTGCGCGTACCGCTTCCGCAGCCAACCCCACCCGCTTCATAAATTACTCACGAGTGGAGTTTGGGCAGGTTGGAGCAAAGGAACCAGACAGATAGAAGGAGGGACCGTGGGAGTATTGCAGCTCGACACAGCACTGCAATGATGCCAGGCTCTGTGGGCCTAACCAGAGGCTATATGCCTTACCAAGATCCTGTTTACAGTCAGCCAAAGAAGCTCCCAGCCACCCATTTCCATAACGCTGCCTGCGGTCCTCTGCGGAAACTAATTTCTCTCTGCCGGAGATGCACCATGATGCTGCCTGCTCTGTATCTCTCTCACTTTGAATTCTGTGTCTTGTGTTTCTCTCTTTTGTTTCCATCTGTTTTCCTCCCATCTCATCTTTCCATCGCTCCTTATTTGCTTGCGTCTCTTTTTTTTCTCTCTATCTCCCTCTACACTCATTTTTTTCTTGGCCTTCTTCCAGCCCTAACCATCGAATTCTGTCCTTTCCTGTTAATTCAAATCGGTGATTGTTGCCAGTACTCCAGGAACATGTTGTCACTCAGGGGGTAGAGAGCTGAATTAGGTCGTGTTCATAATAACAAGATATCCCATGGTAGTGTTTACAAGGTGCACTCACTATATAGGTCAGCATACACAGTAAGTAGCACATAGGTTGGTTTGTGTATTTATATATTTCATGTGTGTTGAGGCTGGGGCACCTTGTACTCTGCGTGCCCATTGGGACACTGTGCTTTTTTTTTTTAATCACAGGTACAGTCTTGCATGTGGCTCTTGTATGGAAGTATGTATTTCATCATGTGCAAGCAAGTATATACATGTCTTTATTTAAATGTAAATGTACTTCCCATGTACCCTTTTCTGCTCATTAGTGCTCAAATATTTATTTGATTGTTTTTACTAAGATACTTATGGTCACATCCCTGTCACTGCTTGCATGGTGTCTTCTTCCATCTATGTGCATGTCAGTGTGCCATGTCCACTCTGCTGTGTATTTGTATTTGTGGTATTTGTTCCTACACTCAAACGCATCTCTGCGTGAGCCTGTCATCTTCAGCTTTTTCCCCTTGTTCTTTTCTGTCATATGTTTGTGCAGATTTTTTTTTTCTGCTTCAGCCACTTGTGTAGTTGCCATGTTCCTGTGCCTGTACATCAGTGAGCATCTGCTCTTTCAACAAGGTCCCTATGGCCTCAAATGTCAGAGCAAGCAGCTGCCAGACAAGTGCATTGTGCAGCAGGCTTGTGTTCCGCCTCCTCCCATCCCTCCACTTCTTGTTCTGTGATGTTAACTGTGATTGAAAGTAAGTAGGCAGCAGCAAGTGGAGGAGAGGTGAGGGGAAGGGTCTCTGCTTTTTAGAGAATTGGATTCCTGCAGTTTGGAGGAGTACTGCTTTTACTGTTGCTCAGGGCCACACTTTTCTCCAGGGCTTTTGGGTCAGGTGGGGGGAGGCGTTCTGTTGTGCATTAGGTATGGCCTCCTCTAACCTGACCCAAAAGCCCTGGAGAAAAGTGTGGCCCTGAGCAACAGTAAAAGCAGTACTCCTCCAAACTGCAGGAATCCAATTCTCTAAAAAGCAGAGACCCTTCCCCTCACCTCTCCTCCACTTGCTGCTGCCTACTTACTTTCAATCACAGTTAACATCACAGAACAAGAAGTGGAGGGATGGGAGGAGGCGGAACACAAGCCTGCTGCACAATGCACTTGTCTGGCAGCTGCTTGCTCTGACATTTGAGGCCATAGGGACCTTGTTGAAAGAGCAGATGCTCACTGATGTACAGGCACAGGAACATGGCAACTACACAAGTGGCTGAAGCAGAAAAAAAAAATCTGCACAAACATATGACAGAAAAGAACAAGGGGAAAAAGCTGAAGATGACAGGCTCACGCAGAGATGCGTTTGAGTGTAGGAACAAATACCACAAATACAAATACACAGCAGAGTGGACATGGCACACTGACATGCACATAGATGGAAGAAGACACCATGCAAGCAGTGACAGGGATGTGACCATAAGTATCTTAGTAAAAACAATCAAATAAATATTTGAGCACTAATGAGCAGAAAAGGGTACATGGGAAGTACATTTACATTTAAATAAAGACATGTATATACTTGCTTGCACATGATGAAATACATACTTCCATACAAGAGCCACATGCAAGACTGTACCTGTGATTAAAAAAAAAAAGCACAGTGTCCCAATGGGCACGCAGAGTACAAGGTGCCCCAGCCTCAACACACATGAAATATATAAATACACAAACCAACCTATGTGCTACTTACTGTGTATGCTGACCTATATAGTGAGTGCACCTTGTAAACACTACCATGGGATATCTTGTTATTATGAACACGACCTAATTCAGCTCTCTACCCCCTGAGTGACAACATGTTCCTGGAGTACTGGCAACAATCACCGATTTGAATTAACAGGAAAGGACAGAATTCGATGGTTAGGGCTGGAAGAAGGCCAAGAAAAAAATGAGTGTAGAGGGAGATAGAGAGAAAAAAAAGAGACGCAAGCAAATAAGGAGCGATGGAAAGATGAGATGGGAGGAAAACAGATGGAAACAAAAGAGAGAAACACAAGACACAGAATTCAAAGTGAGAGAGATACAGAGCAGGCAGCATCATGGTGCATCTCCGGCAGAGAGAAATTAGTTTCCGCAGAGGACCGCAGGCAGCGTTATGGAAATGGGTGGCTGGGAGCTTCTTTGGCTGACTGTAAACAGGATCTTGGTAAGGCATATAGCCTCTGGTTAGGCCCACAGAGCCTGGCATCATTGCAGTGCTGTGTCGAGCTGCAATACTCCCACGGTCCCTCCTTCTATCTGTCTGGTTCCTTTGCTCCAACCTGCCCAAACTCCACTCGTGAGTAATTTATGAAGCGGGTGGGGTTGGCTGCGGAAGCGGTACGCGCACATCCTGACACCAAATACACGACATGTTCCACATGTCTTCCCACAAAACTACAAAGAGCCCTTTTGTCTCTACAAAGAAAAAGAAACATTAAAAAGTAGTTGAGGCATTCAGAGTGCTTGCACGTTGTAAACTACTGCAAAACAGGTAGTTAATAGCAACCCAAGTTAAGAGGCTAAACCAAAATTAAAGCAGCTTTCTGAGCTAAGGGTTAGCTTAAGCCCTGATTAAGCTGTTCATTGAAGGAATATGACATTATCTGGCAGCATTGTCTTGGATATCTGGCAGCGCTGTCTTTTGGTTATGCCAGGGCACAGGCATGATACACACGTGCCAAGTGACTAGAAGAAAAACAGGCCAAAAGACTAGCCAGGATTTAGGAGACCATGGCCATTAAAAAGCACAATCAGTGCACTCAGAAATATTTTTCCAATATTAGTCCAGCGCCAGATCTCTGCAAAATACTTAATACGTCAAACAGGACATCCAACAAAATCCACTTTGAGGATGTTCCCACAACAATTTCTCTATCTCTTGTGTATGAAAATGTATTTCTTTGTTGAATTCCAATTCCAAATGTCACATTTTGTGGGTCAAATGTGTCTACTCGTCTACCTCTTTACGGTATCTGGTGCAGGCCTCTCGCTTTCCTCTTCCTAACAGCTGTAGCTAGCACAATTAGGCCTGCATTATCTTTGCCATGCTGCAAAACAAAGTGCAGTGGTGTAATGCAAGGTCTTACACAAAAGTAAACAACTTCATCTTGTGTCTGAAATATGTGTCACTGCGACAGTGCAAAGCTGCCCATCGACACAGCCGTGTCGGGTTGAAGGAGCGTCTCCTAATTAATGAGAGAGAGAGACTGAAAGAGAGAGAGAGAGTCAAAGAGAGGGAAACTCTCTCTTCCACAGTTCTCCTTCAAACAAACACTTCCTACGGGACCCCATTGTTTGGACTGAGGCATCATGGGTAGCCTTATTTACAGATTTTAATTGCTCTGGTGATCTGTGGGTATAACACCCTGTCGTAATCACCCCACAATAGAATTGTTACTCTTTCTGACAATTGTAATAAAATGCTCTACAGCGTCCAGGGGAAAACAAGGAGGAAGGAAACAGAGAAGGGCAGAGAAAAAGAGATACAGATGGTAGACGATGTAAAGAGAAGAAAACAGGAAAAATAGAGAAAAAATAAATAAGGAGAAAATATTTTGGATGCAAATTTTCTCAGTGAGAGGAACTAATCCGAGCGGGCGGGAAGCAGGGATGAGGACGGGACTGTTGTCCAAGGAAATGATTGCTCTCCCACCTCAAAGTGACAACCATGAGAAGCTCACCATTCCTGGACCTTCGAAGCGTAACCGCAAGGGAGACATGCGCTGCAACCATCACACAACACACACACGCACACCTACACACACATACAGACAGATTGGGAATGTGGAGGTAGGTCACCTGCAGGAAGAGATTAGTGTCACCAGGCAGAGGTATGAACATGGGTCTGTCAACTGCAGCTGTCCCTGATCTGGAAGGAGCTGACACAACTAACTCTCATGTACTTTCACACTGCTATCATAGAAGTGGTAAAACACAGTTTGTGCTGGAGTTAAGACCAAAGGAATATTAGAAATAAAATGTTCTGTGCAGGGATAATCAGTTCATTTTAAAAAGGCAGCTACCATTTACATACAATTATTTACCAGTTAAATGAAGGACCTGTACAATGTAATGCAATGTAACAGCCATGCAATAAACACCAACTTACTTAAAATGTTGTATTTTTGTTGAGATGACTACTTTAGCAGTTTGTGTGTTCATTTGTTACAAGAGTACAGTTTGACACTCTACTTTGTGGTGGGACTGTGTTGGGGACATTTTGTCAGCTTAATTTACATATAGAGAAAGACAATGTTACAAACACAATCTAATAAAATTCAATCTGTTAACATCACAAATTTACTCTATTATGTTTCAGAATGGTATTATATTAAAAAATATTCAGTGTGCATGACAATGTGTCATGGTCGATCTGTCAGTGGTACCTACACATAGAAATATTAATCTTTTCTTCAAGTATTACTTATTAGCTGGACGGACGAAGACATGAACTGAAAAGATACTGACACCCCATTGAGGTCTGTTCTGTTCATTTATGCCGAGATGAAGGGGAGCAGCTCCTCTTCTCTGTGAAAAAGGCTGTTTTACTTAAGTGTGTCAAACTCTATCCCATTATTATGCCTGCTGATAAAGGTAATACAAACACCCTGTGCATCAAAGGTCCATGAAAAATTAAACAGCCAATCAGCTGGCAATTATTCTCTTTAATCTCCTGGAGGCAGCCAATGGGGATGTGCCTCTGGTGGTGGTGGCCTGGAAGGGATTCTTGCCTTCAGTTCTGCACATTCCACAATCCAAACACTTACTTTGCATTATGCTCAGCTCAGGCTAAAATAAAGTGCTTTCTAAAAAACTTTCTAAACTGTTTTACTTCTTCTTATTTGTGAAAATACACCATCTTGAGTATTGATACATTAAAGCCAGATAAGTCAATTGGTCTTTGTCTCTCCAAGACTATAGATTGTTTAAAGACATTTCAACTGGACATGAAGACACCCTGTTCACGTTCGAAAGGAGCTGATCAATGGCTCATTTAAAGCAGCAGGATGTGGTGCCATTGTGTTTAGAGGAGGTAATGCTTATTGTATTACCACCAGAGCTTAAGATTGTTGAAAGCGTTGTTGATCTCCAGTTGTCTGCTGTTAAAATTTATCACAAAATATTGAATACTTTGTTATGGATTACAGATCAGCAACTAGGTCACAGGCACTGTATTTGCTCAGCCAAAAGCTGCAGGTCAAATACACCTGACATTACCTAAACACATCATGATCAGCACTGGAGGTTTCTTGGACCGCCTTATTTGGTCCGGCGTCACTGTGGCCGTGCCATGGCTCGACCCACCAGTTTGATTCCTGTCACTCCTGTCCACACTATCCTCACAAACACCGACTCCTTCCCTGCTCCAATCGATGGGCACGTGGAGCCGCTCAATGCCAATGATTCTCCCCTGATCTTAATTAGAGAAACACATCAGATACAAATGACATCTCAGATCAATCGACAAGTACAGGGTGAGGGGATTGGGGCCATATACTGAGACAACTTTCAGTCTCTTTTTCCACAGCATGAATCTAAAATTCTAAGTACTAAGTCCTACGTTTTAACTGAACAGCGTTGAGGCCTCATTCAAAACATAAGCAGACTCATGCTAAGGTTCTCTCTGGATTTCAAATTAGTCAGATACTTGCACAACTTAATTACCAAACAGAGTTCCTAAATCTGCTGATGAAATATAGATGGAGAGAGATTCTCTCCAGTCCCTCTCTGACTTCTCCATCCTACGTTCTTTCCTTTACTCTTCATCTCCATTTTCCACTCCATCTTCCCCACTCTATGGTGGTGGATGGATGGATGGTGGCGTGGAGGCAGAAACAGGCTGACAGGCTTCTTAGACGCATGGCTGAGTGTATAACTAGCAACATTAGTGAACGCCTACACCTAAGGAGCCCATCAAAGACAAGAGTATTTAGTGTGGTGTCTAGGGAAACACACACACACACACACACACACAAGATACACCTGTGTGCCAAATGCTACACACATGTTCATTTTATTGGTGCATATGTGCATAAGTGTATATATTCACACAGTGATATGTTGCAAAGGCACACACACACACA
>BRZM01000573.1:144225-161338 GCA_033238685.1 Lates japonicus
CAAGCCGAGGACAGCGACAGACTTCAGAGTATTGCGTTGTGCCTGCAACGATCTTTACTGCCTAGCCTTGACATTGGGGTATCGAGGGCTGTCCAGAGGTTCCCCAGCGTTGCCAATGTCGAGCGCGCCGCAGCGCCGTGGCCCGCCCCGAGCCGCCCTGTCGCCAGCTTCAGCAGCATGGCTCCGTACTTGAGTGCGCAATTGTAGGAAAAATACGCCGCACGTGACCACGCGATTGCAGCGGATTACGGCCTCGCACGGTCACGCACACAGCCAACACAGACACACATCACCGTCCGTCACGCCTCGACTGCTGGGAAGAGGTCACCGGCCCGCCCCGTCAACCGAACAAACACACACACAGCAACACAGCCTGCTCATTGCCCATCCGGTCAAACACAAGTGCAGCGTTGTCACAATTCATCATAGCATCCATCCACCACTGGCAGTTTAAAACAGCACTTCACAGACCAACCCCAGACCTGTCAGCGACGAGCAAAAAAAAAGAAGTCCCCAAGAGCCAGAGTTGACACGATGTCCAGCGAATTGAAATTGTTCGATTAGACGGTACAAAATTCTTCGCAGACAAACACAACAACATTACGGCACTATTTGCTTATCTCATCAGGTTCGACCCGACAGGTTAACATCGAGCGAACGTCTCAGGACAGCAACATTAGAGCCAGGTTCGACCGAAGACAGTCAAAGAAAGAGAAAGTGAACAAAGAGTCAGATCTTCCGACCATTCTCATGCAGTCATTATTAAGGCGCCGAATGATGAGGGTTTCAGAGTCTGCTGGGCGATTTTTGCCGTCGTCCTTCCGCCTGAGCTCACTAGGATCCGCGAACACAGGAAGTCATCTACAGTTAACACCAGGTTTATTCGCAACAAACAGACAGAACAACGCCGCCGCATCGCTACCGAACAAACCAGTGAACGCTCATCGATTACGCAGCGATACAGCAGCTGGTTTGCCTTCGACCAGCGCCATCAGGCCGCAGCTTTAACGTGCGTGGTGGCGGGCATGCCGAAAAGTTTGGTCATCAGAGCGACCGCGTTTTCCGTACAGCAGCATCTTCACCCCGCAGGGTAAGTAAAGATCAGCGTAGCCGATGTCTTCCTCCCGCCCTGAACAGGCCCGCCATAGTTCAGTCCACCGCAGGCCTCAGCAGCTCGTTCGCTGACCACTTATCGTCGATTTATGAAGCGTTTGGCGGGTGTTGAAGTCGCATTGCAAAGAGAATACGTGCATGCCGGTTGCCCAGCACAACAGCGAGGCACAACAACATGACTATTGACCGCAGCACACTCAAATTATGCCTTGTCAACAGCTTCTTTTCACCCGTAGTAGCACAATAAATGGCTCCAGCCAGAACACATCATATTCATCAAATGAGCTAAACTTCATTCTCAATATCTATACAACTTCGTAATATTTTTCGTCCCTTTCTTTTCACCCAAAGAGAAATCAGCTCATCCGAGTTCAGGAGTTCATCCTGCGTTTTCAACGCAACACACTGAAAGCTGGCGTTGCTCAAAGAGTTCAGTCAAAACATCAGCGACTCATCATCGGCAGAAATGTCACGCAAGCAACGAGAACGTGCCTGTTACAGAAAGCCCGTGCTGAACCAAGCGCCCAAGCCTCCAGAAAACAGCAGCTTCTGAGCTTTGTAGGGTGACTTTCAAGATGGTCGCCATTGCCGGAATTTGTACAGAGGATATAAACATTAATAATCAGGAAACAGCAGCAAGCCGTGGGAATAGTCTGTTCATTGACGAGCAGTCTGTCAATGAATGACAGGCCAGTGCCTGTGACAGTTATCAACCACCCTCCCGCACCACAGCCCGTCCGTTATTTCGTTTACATGTACCATTTTCATTCCGCCGCGTGCCAGCCGAGTTTTATCTCATATCGACTGCCATAGCGTGTGTCCACATGAGTTCACAGCCATCCGCTTCAGGCCCGAACCCGCCGCAGGGACCGGCACACGAATAACTCGAAACACATAGCTGACGAGCAGTTGGCGGAGGCCACTGCCGACCATTTGCCTACGAGCCCGCCTGCGGCGGCCCAGCTATCCACCCCGGCCAGCGCTTACATCCGCCGATTACCTCCAGACCACCACCCCTGAGTCTCACAGCGAGAGCACGTTTATATAGGAAGAAGAGATCAGAAGACCCTTCAACTCCAGCTCAAACAGTGGGAAAGCGAGTGCGGCGGCGGGCAACCTCAACAGAAATAGCGAGCAGCTTGCCATTCTCCCGCCCGCCTTTCGACACACCAAATCAAATAAAGGAAATAGATCTGTGGCCTTGAGGGACTAGCAGGAGGCCGGGAGAGAAAACCTCACCAGGCCAAATGCATCATCAGGCAGGTGAGCAGACTTCTCCTCATTCCACCTCCCTCTCCTTCCTTCCTCCTCCTTCTCAGCCTCTTCTCCTGGATCCACCATTCAGAACAGAGGCGGTCAGGCCGAGGCCTCATGAAATATTTCCACCAGCACGACCCCTGACAGAGCGACAGTGAGAGGAGTGAAAGAGCCGAGAAGAGAACAGGAGCGAGAGTTCGTCCTCTTTGTCGAGCGCGACGAACGCATTTAGCGAAGACACCCGAGATCAAATATCGTCGAACGAAGAACAGATTAAGAAAACACGACAACGCTGATTGCAGCGAAAGTTGAACCCGTAAGAACCGCGGTCGTTAACGTTCCCCGATCTTTCAACAACCACCCACCGCGGTCTGCCATCTGAACTCCACCGAGTTGCGTCTGCAGCAGCCAATCATTGCCAGCATGTCAGCCCATTGTTCTCACCTGTAACGAGTCTATAAACAAGCGCCGCGAGTCTTTTCCTGGTTTGATGTTTTCTCAGGCAGCTCTCTTGGCTCATCACCCAGGTTCTCCTTGGTGAACACCTCACGCTCAGTGAAACATCTACCCATCATCCAGTGTGACGAAAGTGCTTGCGAGCACTTGCATAACCAAAGATAAACATAGAGAACCGCAAAAAAACTTCAAAGCCTTGCAATCAGCTCCAGGCGAGCCTGAACAGCATGTGAACACACCGGGTTACACACACAGAGTTCTCCCGTATCACCAGGGCTTCCGGAGGTAAACTTCCAGACGAGCCTGCAGAAGTCTTGACCACGGGCCTCCCTTCCAGCCCAGACAGGACCTCGGCACCACACTGCGGCCGCCTGATCCGGACAGCCAGCAGAGCCCGCCTGCGAGTCTCACTGCGGCGCCGTTGCCTCCCTCACAGTCAGCCAGACGCCAAACAGTGAGCCTCAACCATTCCGTGATTGCTGACGGAGACCGCCCTCAGCAACCACGGAGGCGAGCCGCCAGCGGGTCAGATTGGCACCGTTTCACCTGCATGACCGTCATGATGGAGAAAGTATTGGTCACTTTGTTCAGCTGATTTCGAGTTTACCACGTTTGAGCGAGATTTTTCACCTGAACTGAAAAACATACCAGTTCAGATCACCAGACAAAGCGGGTAGGCCCGATTTCAGTTCATGGTTTTTAGCTGATCACTTCTTCCAAATTGCCAGCCTCCACTGCACCACTGTTGGCAACCATCTAAAATACTTCAACCATTTTACAGCAGCGTAGCAGTGAGCACACGTATTTGTCGTCCCGCGGCAACACATTATTAATCCTTCAACAGATCTGCCTCAACACCACCAGTAAGCACTGCAGTCCAGCCTGCCTCAGCTTGCTTGAGCAGCACTGGCAATCCTCCCACCACCTGACATAAACCTCCATGCTTGCGCAGTGGAGCCCCTGTCACCGCGCCAGCTAAAAGTGGTGGAAGATGCCAGCAACTGCTACCCAAAGCAACAGGCAAGCTGATTACTGACCTGCAGTGCCACTGATCAAGTGCCTTGCAGCCCGAGGGCAGATCATAATTGTTAGTGGAAGGATTAACAGTGTAATTGCCACTGAGACCTAGACTTAAAATACATGTACTCACTGGCCACCGCTGTAAAAATGGTTCAAATTAGTTTTAAGGTGGATATTTTTACTAACAGATAATTGCGGAACATAGCAGATTTGGAGGAATGATCTTAAGCTAAAACCATACTTTTAGAAATCAGCTTCGCTTTTTTGTCTAATTTGATCTAATTTAATTATATTTTCAGTTCTCTAGGTAAAAAAATCACTCAAATATGAGTAAATCTCAACTCAAGTCAAAGCGTCAATTAAAGTATTCAGTACTTTTCTCCCATCTGTGGCAGCCCTACACAGAGTTAAACAGTAAAGGTTCATGTTTGTTTGTCCCAACTCGTTTCCTCATTCGCGGCTCACCCCATTGTAGACACATCAACGGACTCTACCTCTGCTGCACTGAGGCAGTCCTTCCTTCCATCCTTAATCCATGTAGTCTTGGGTTAGAGAGCTCACTGTTGTTCTTGAGCCACCCCAGCATCCTGGTAACGCTATGAAGGAAAACAGCAGCAATTGCAGGGAGTTTTCCCTTTCTCATCTGGAAGCAGGCTCTGCTGGCTGTCCGATCAAACTGGCTCATGGTGACAGTCGGTCCTGTCTGCAACAAGAGGAGGCCTGCATTAAAGACTACTATTAGGCACTATTCTAGAAATTTTACCTCCAAGAATGGAGAGGGTAATATTACAAGGAGAATTTCTGTGTGTATGTAACCCGGGTGTTCACATATTTTCAGGCTCTTGTAATTAATTAAAAGAGCTTTTTTTAAAGTTTTTTTTTTTTTTTTTTTACTTACCCAGTTCTACTTTATCTTTTTGTTATACAAGTTAAACCCAGTCACAGAAGCACTTTTCTCATCACACTGGATGATGGTAGGTGTTTCCTGAAGAAAATATGAAATGGTGTTCTTGTTTCCACCAAGGAGAAGAACTGGGTGATGAGCTAAAGAGAGCTGCCTAGAAAGCAGCAAACCTAAGGAAAAGATTTCACAGCACTTGACACATGATTTACTTATAGGTGAACTTGATAAGAGCAGCATAATAAAACAACATACATTTAACCAATGATTAATACTTTGAATTTTTTAACTTCAGTAGAGTTCAAAGATGGCTTGGAATATAATTATATTTGCTGCAGGTTTTGTATTTTATTTATTTGTTAAAGGTCATGAAAAGGGAGCGTTAGTATTGCAGTTTATTTTGAGTTTCTTTTCGCTGTCACATTATCGCAGTGACACCGCTTAATCTTTATTCTTCATCCAGCTAGCAAGTAAAGCCTGAAAGTCTCAGGTATGCTTCCTTCATCTTTGTTCATCCTTGCTTCTGACAAAAAAGAAGACAGGCACTCCTCACTCTCCTATTTCTCTCTTCTCGCTCTTTTTTCCCCTCTCCTCTCCTCGCCTTCTTCCTCCACTCGCTCTGTCCAGGGAGTCATTATTGCTTTGGTAAATATTTCATAGGCCTCAATACCTTTGCACACAGCCACCTGCCAGCCGCCTCTCCTCTCACACACAGACCACGGATAGACAGATCAAAATGAAAGAGAGCAAAGTGAAGGCGGAGGAGGAGGAGGAGGAGGAGGAGGAGGGAGGAAGAGGAAGAGGAGGAGGTGGAATGAGAGAAAGGGAGAAGAAGTCTGCTCTCTCTGCCTGCCTAGTGTGCATTTACATTTTCAGTAAGCCAGGGTTTTCTGCTCTGTATCCCGGCTTCATAACAGACTGAGTCCCCTCAAAAGATTCCCTGGATGTTGTCAAATCTGTGCCCAACAACGTTTTGTTTTCTGAGGTCCTTTTTTTCTCGACCTAAGCAATTTTTTTCCTCCCAACTCTCACATAAAAGGTGCCGTTTAGTTTCCGAGGTGGTCGTGCTGGAAAAGGAGGGCGACAGAGAAAGCGTAAGAGACGAAAGAATGAGCCGGCGCAAGCTCGAGACAAGACAGGGAGAGAGAATACTAAGCTTCTCCTTCTTCTGACCTTGAGGAGGCCTGTGAGCAGCACCCACCCACCCACTTGCCCCCCTTTCCCTCCCTCCTCCTCCTGCTTTCCCAGTCCCACCTGTTTACTTTGACTGGGTTAGAGAGGGGTCTTGCATCACCTGCAGTGTCCTCTTTCTTTATTTCTACTCTCTCGCTTGCCCTGTGTCATTCTCCTCACTTCTTACCTTGAAAAAGACTCAAAAGAAGTGGTGATCTGGAGATGAAATATTCAGCTTGGATATAAGCGCTTTAAGTTGTTTCAGAGTGGATAGCTTGTTGCCACAGAGCTTTGACTTCATAAATAAATGGTCAACAGTGGCCTCCTCAACTGCCGTCTCCTGTATATATATGGCTGAGTTGTTCGTGTGCCCGGGGCTAAGCCCTGCCAGTAAGTTCCAGGCCTTAAATATGGATAAGCTGTGAAACTCCTCTGGACACACTGCTATGTAGTCAGTATAATGTAGAATAAAACTCAGCTGTACACGCAGCAAGAGACCTGGAATAGAAAATGTAAAATTTTTATGCCATCTTGGGAAATGCTTAGTTGAACTGTGGGTGTGCAAGGAGGATTATTAGTTTAAATGTGCTTTACATTCACAGGCACTGTTTAGCTTCTGTCATTTCCACAACACAAATGGTTGTTGATGGATATGCTGACTCATCAAGTGAACTGAACCCATGAACATTTGGTTCCACGGCACTCAGCCTAACCACTAGTTAATTGTGTTGCTATATACTCTGCTTTTTTAAATTCCAGCAATATTAGCTGACCATGTACCCCTCCTCTCATCTTTTCAAAAAGAAAAATCCCCCACCCCTTTTCCCCAAAAGCTCCAAAGCTGCTCTTGTTTCTGTTAAGGGAAAAGCTTGACGCTTGGTTTCCTTTGAGCTTTCCTATGTAAACGCGTGTTCTCACATTTGCCTTGCAGTGTTGGACATTTCTACCAGGAAATGAAATGAGTCTGTAACAAATGTTTTGGCTTCTGTTGAACTCTTTAGCGAACAGCGGCTTGCCAACTGCAGCAGTGTGTTTGCGTTCCCAGAAACCCCCTGGGATGGTGACTCCCTGGGCTTCCGGATGGAGGGCGAACAGTTTTTCTCTTTGATTGAAAAAAGAAAAAAAAAAAGGACGAAAGAAATGTCTTACAGAGTTGTATAGGTATTAGGATAAGAGGGATTGAAATAAAGATTTTCTTTTGTAGATTTATATAGTCCATTTGTATTTCATTTGTGTGAATGGAGATATGGTCTTGGTCTAGCTGGGCCATTTAGCCTTGTGCGCTAATCTGCAGGTGAAAAGGGGGCTTTGAGTTTGATAAAGGCGCCCTTGAAGACAGGTTTGGCTACCTCTGGTGCTGCGGTGTCGAGCTCAGGTCATGAACAATTTGTGCCTCGTTGATTTTGTGTGTACCTAAGTGTGTATGTGCGCATGTGTCACTGCGAGAATATGCAGTATTCCAACACCCATGAGCCTTGTAGCCATAAATCAGCAATAGGAAGTGGTGTGACACAGGCTGCAGGGCCCTGCTGATATGGACTGGAGCTATAATGGGCCCTGTTTCAGGTGGAGGAAGACATCAGCTGCACTGATCTTTACTACCCTGCAGGGCTCAGGAGATTACTACTGTACAAGAAGAAACACTATTCAGGTCACTCTGATGGTAAAAACTTTTCCTTCAGCATGCCCATACCACACACACACATTCGCTTCTGTACAGTGCGCTTAGTCGAAGCCTTGACAGTACTGTATCGCTGCATGAATGATGAGCTGTATTCACTGTTTGTTCAATGTGCGGTATGCCGAAAAACAGCGTTTGTTATTCTGTCTGTTTGTTGCAGATAGGGCCTGGGTCTTGTTAGCTGTCAGGCCAAGCTTCCACAAAGCTATTCCCTCACTTATTGATGGGGATCCACTAAATTACAGGCTCAAACAAGAGAGACGGCAGCAAAAAACAATCCTTGTAAAAGTTTCCTAAGAGCCCCTCATATTTCAGCACTGTGTGTGTGTACATGAGGAAAAAAGAGAATGAATGTCAAGAAGATCCCAAATGCATTTTTCTTTATTTCACTTTCTCTTTTCTTTTGGCTGTCTTTCTTTGGTCAGACCCTGTCTAGTCTTGCTATTATCCTGGGGCGTTATCAGTGTGTAGCTGCCTCTTCAGATCAGGCCTGTGATAAGGGCTAAATAAATGGAATGCTTGGCTAGTGGACATAGGTCAAGCCTTGTTTCGCCCCTGTTTTTTTCATGTGTTGTTGTGTTTGTCTGCAGGGGAAGTGGAGGGTGCAGCACGAACAGGCTCTGCAGTCTAATGAACTTATTGATTTCAATTTCAGGGCTGTTCTCTCCCCGCCTGACGCTTCTAAAGCTTTCATGCATTGCTGGACATAAATTAGTAACTCTGTCTCTTGTTCGGGGACTTTTTCTTTTTTTTTTTCTTTGCTCATCTCGCGCTGGCTGGGTCTGTCTCTAGGAGACAGGTCGCTATCTTGGAAATGCTGTTTTTAAATGTGTTAAAAGCTTCTGTGGTTAGATGGATGCTGTCTCTGTGTGGGTGTTTTCTGTGCGGCTTAGCATACACCTGTCTTTGACTGAGATGGAGCTAACAAAATGACAAGCTGTGTGTGTGTGTGTGTGTGTGTGTGTGTGTGTGTGTGTGTGTGTTCAGTTATTGGGGGCCATTGAAGATGTTGAGTGACCTCTTCCCATGGCAGTCAGGGAGCAGCTGATGACTGTTGGTGTATGTCTGTGTGTGCTTGTATGCGCGTGTGTGTGTGTGTGTGTCCGTGAGTACATGAGCATCCACTGCTAATCCATATCATGTATCACATGCACAACATGTTTTCCCTACAAATTTGCACACACATCCAAATACGGAGGCCCATGCCAACAGAAGTGAGCGCAGCACATTCCCTAAAGAAGCCCAGCTCATGGAAAATGAGAGGCCACCGGCGCTGGGACAGGAAGCCTTCTCGGCCCGGCCCTAACGAGCACTGTGGGAGCCTCCACTCTGGACCCGGTACATCTGATACCCCCAATGATGTCCAAAGGCTAAACAGTTAAAAGGTCCGGTTGCTATATGTAGATGCGCAACACCCCCCTTTTCTGAATCTGATACTCTGGGAATCACAATAACAAGGCTGTGAGCTCTGGTCAGTTTTCTAGAGCTACCAGTCGGCCTCCCACCAACAGGCACTAGCTGCGGAGAACCAGAGAGAGAGAAAGATAGAGAGAGAGAGAGAGAGCATGAAAGAGAATTGATGCTGAGTAGCACAGGTTTTAATAGGGCTGTCAGAGTCATATTGTTTATGTCGTGTTCCAGATTAATCCATTCTTCCTTTATGAGCCTCTGCAGCCACCGTAAATTGCAAGCACGAAGCCAGTCCACTGTTGAGTTACGCCTCGGGGATCAGTGCCACACATGGGTGGAAAATAAATCATTTCCCCCGGATTTAACGCCGGGCAATACCTGGGCCCTTTGTCAATAAAGCCATAGATGTTTTTACACCCCCCTGTTTTCTCTCTCCTGCCTCCAGGGCTCTTATTGAATCTCAAAAGGAGGGGGAGGGAGAGACAGAGAGAGAAACATGAGAGAATAAGAGAGAGCAGAGTTGAAGGGGGACCAGGGGAGAAAGAGGGAGGCGAGAGAGTGAAACAGAGGGAGAAGTGAGGGAAGAGATTCCAAGTGGGGAAGGATGAAGAGACACAAACCAAGATAGCTGCGCAAAACAGACAAGCAGAGAGAGAGAGAGGATGTAGATGTTGGCTGGGGGTGATGTATGCATGGGGCGCTGATTCCCAGGGTTCTCAAGGTGTTCAGGTTGAGATCTGTCAGACTGTCTAAACACAGGGCCCACTGTAATGCACTGCTCTGGAGCAGCGGGCCACTGAGCAGAGCAGACAGCCAGCTTCACCAGCACAGCCAGCGGGGAGGCCTAGCTCGGCTCCAGCGCCTGGCTATGGCTGCAGACCAGGTCGCCTGCCTTCTCTCCAGCCCCCCTCTTGGTTTCCATCATCGTAACCTCTAGCCTGGGGGGAGCAGTGCCAAAGCCTGGAGAGACAGAGAGAGGGAAAGAGGAAAGAAGGACAGAAAGAAAGACCGGAACAACTTGTTCATCCTGGCTTGTGCAGACTGCCAGCCGGAGACAGCCAAAGGGAATGGGGAATGTGCGCGTTGCTCTGTCAGGACTTCATGAGTTATACATGACGTGCTATGTGAAAATGCTTCCTGTGTACTGTGTGTATCATGCTCTTTTCTTTTTTCCCCCCTTTTTTCTTCTTTAGCCCCCTTCTTCCCTCCCTCTTTCACACTGTCTTTCTCTCTACCGTCGCTTTCAAGAGCTCAAAGTTTGCTTTTCTTTTCAGTGACAAAGTATTCCCTGGTTGTTAAATGTTAATCAATGGCAGGCAGCAGGGTGACATGAGAGGCTCCAGCTTCTTGTGGGATACTGTGGTTCAGCCGGATCTCGCCTGGGATGATACCGGGCTGCAGTATATGTACACGGACCACAGTGAGATCAGTACTAACTAGAATACACGCTGCATCTTAACATGACACTGTCTTTGCTCCCTTTGTAGATTCCAAACCAAATGATTACATAAATACAGCTACTGAACAGACTCTATACTAATTCATTCTTAACACAAGCATTTAACCTATCCATTATTCATATCTCCAACAATGCCAGGGGGCAAAAATCAGTGCTCCCCTCGCCCATATATCTGCCCAGCTACAGAGAGGGTGATGCATTATTCAGGGCGTGCCAAGCTAAAGACTGTTCTCCCTGTTCTCGACTGCTGGAAGCAACAATCATCTTGCTGGGACACTGTTCTCTGTCTGTAAAACTCTCTGTCCTCTCCTTTTTCTGTCTGTTTTCTCTTTCTCTCTTAACCTCTGTAACACCATGGTGATTTTTCATCACCTGTGTTTATCTAAATGCCTTGTGGAATTGCTTGCCTTATCTCTCTGTCCTGTACAGTACATAGATATTTGCTTCTCTTTGTCACGTTTTGCGAGGTACGTGTCGATCCAGTGGCCTGTACTAGTCTTTAAAAAAGAGCTCTGACTGTTTCGTGACAATATATTTATTTTGAAAAGTTTGTATCGATGTAGACCTTGGTCACCGTTTTGCACTCCGCTCTTCATTGTTGTGCCTCTCTACCTCTCCACATACACACGTCTTTCTCTTTTCATCTCTTTAAACTCCTTAAACCGCTGCACTATAATTTAACCTCTTTGCTTTTGTTTCTTGTTGATGCGAACTGTCACTGGAATGGAGGAACAGATCCAAATATATTTTCTTGTATCCTGGGTCTGTTGTCTCCTCACTCTCTGTTCTGTATCTCCCCTGGCTCCCACTCAGAGAAGACATAAAAATTTGAGCAGAGAGGGGAGACGGAGAGCCAGGGCCAGCCTGGGGGTCCTGGTGTACTGCTGCAGACTTTTGTCCCAGAAAACAGAGCATGGGTTGATAAGTTGTGAAGACTCTGGGCTGCTTGTTTGTTTAGGCTAGACTGAGACTGTATCTCCAGGCCCCAGAACATTATGACTGAGAGTAGTTATTGCTGTAGCTTTCAACTCAAACTTCTTCTCAGTGTAGTTTTAAGTGCAGGGACAAACAATGGCAAGACAAGGGGAGGAGGGAAGGAATGTCCGCATTTGCATAATAGTACATGGATTTGTCAACATTAAACTTGGAAAGATTTGAGGTCACTTTGTGTTGAATTTCTGCAAAATGAGCACTACCGACTTTTCTCAGAAACTCACAATGCCAAAGTCGGAAATCAAAATAAAGCAGAGTTACTTTGTGGGTAAAGAGACGGTCTCATTTCTTATTTAAAATCAGCTCCATAATTTGATCTTTGTAAAACTTAACTTGCTGCAGGTGTTCGGCAGGAGGAATGATAGCCTTAGGGCTCGAAGCTACCGTGAGGCCCCACCGAGATTTCCCATCATCCCTACAGTCTGGCAGCAGCTTTTCAAACAGCGCCCCTTCTGAAGTTGCCCTTGGTTCTACATGTGTAGCAGTAATTATGAATGAGGGGGACTAAGATCTGTACAAAACCATCAAACATTTTACAGCTTGCTGCTATTGTAATAGAGATCAATAGACATGGTATCAGTCGTGGTTTTGAAGGAGAGGTGGTGCTGTACATTTTCCTCACTTGTATTTCCTCTCTTTCTCTATCTCCCTCGCTCATATCTCTCATTTCTCTTTTCTTTCTCTCTCTCTCTCTCCCCCTTACAGAGCCAGTGCCCAGCATCCGTTTTAATTGCGTTTGTAGGGCTCTGTGATGTGAGCTGCTAAAAGACACCCGTCCTGTAAAAGAGGAGGAGATGGAGACAGAGAGGCAGTGAGATGTATTCACTTCAGCACTGGCTGGTTGTATAGCAAGAGGCAAGGCCAAACTTCAAGCGCAGTGTGTGTGTACTGTATATTGTGTGTGTATATGTCAGCATATGTGTAACATGTATATGCAGTACTTGTGTATATATATAAATATATATAGAGCACACTTTTTAATTCTTAGATGTGTCTTAGACGTGTTCCTGTGTGTTTATGTGTGAACAAAATGCGCGCAAGCAAAGGCAAAGAAAGTGTGCGTGTGTGGGGCCATACAATAAACATACAGTCTAAGCCAAGACAGCCACGTGGATTTGAACACTAGCACGCTTCCCTCACATTTTTCAGCAAACCCGGGAGTGGTGGGGCTGTTAAAGCAGCCTCTGCTAGTGGGCTGAGGTCATTTGACCAGAGATAGAAGACAGGGCTACCAGATAAACAGTATTCTGTCCTGACAGGAGAGATAAAGAGACTGTCAGCCTTGCCTCAGAACAAAGCAACCCCTCACCTCTCTGGCCCTAGCAGCTCTGGCAGCCAGTGATGCAGTGGTAAATCAAAATTATAGGTAAACTAGATGAGCGTCAAAAAGATGATCCTAATTCCAACATCCACCATTATAAAAATTTATAGTTATTTAAAGTCTTGTTCAAACTGCTGCCGTCTGTTTTGGAAGCGTGTATCAGTGCTGATCAGTAAATATATTAGAAACAGATGATTCTGTTCTTAGAAAGATAGCTATTTATTAAGCAGTGGTGTGAATATTATGTAGATGCAAATGTGTTCAAACTTATTTTTTTATTTAGTAATTTTTCGTTTACTTTGGAAAATATAAACAGTAAAATCTAACATCTTTCAAATTTAAATATTCAAATGGGAAAATACAGATTCAATTTCAGATTCCATGATTACATCAATAAGCACAATATATAATAGAACAATTCCTCTCTTTATGTTACTATCTCTGCATCTGTTTATTTCTGCATATGCGTGTATAACCAGCAACGATGCAGCGAGCTATGGATTTTCTGGGGTTGTCAAAAGGATATCACATTTAGAAGACAGGTGTTGATAATAAATTAACATATAGCTTATTTTTAAATCATAGTTGAAAATAGGTGTTGAAAAAGACACTTAGTTGGCATGTTTCCTGAGCAAATGCAGCACTGATGAGGTGATGTTGGGTTCTCTAACGTTAATTTGAATATATTTGATGAAAATCATTGCCAACAGTAAACCCTGAATCTTAGACACAGAAAGCAAGTTTGTAACTGACAACCTGTTGTTTATCTATCCTCTGTCCCAGCAAAGTCATGATCCATAAATAAGCACATGAGCTCTCAGCAGTTTCATTGAGTTACTTCCTACAAAAGTAGTCCCAATTAAAACAACTGAAATTATGATTTGTGGATTATATTTATAGGACATTATTAGTGATAAGACATGTTGTAGTGATTTTTTTCAAATGTCATTTTCAATGTTTTACTTTATCACAAACAAAGCTCAAATATTACTTATATTCTAATGGAATGGTGGATCATGTTTTAAGATGAATCTCAAAAGCTTAAAAAACGCGGTCACCCATTCAATGAAACACTCAAGTGAATATTTGGTTTATTGTGATGCTAAAACTGAAAAACATTTCATTATCTCAGCTAACATCTTATCTATGATCACAATCACTCGTGTTTTGGTAAGGACTGGGAAGCAACTTCAGTAACTGCTGAGAGCAACGTCTGCAACTATTATGGACTGCGACTTTGGACGAGATGACAAACCAACGAGTTGTCGGGCCACACAAACTTGCTGCTGTCGCTCTACTTCGGAACTTTGCTATTGACACATTTCTGTAACGCTATTCAAGTACGTTGAAAACCAGGCTGTCACCCATATCAGTACTGCATTGCTCTCGAAAAACATGCCAACGTCTTTCAACACCATTCAAATCATCGCCGCGGTGCCACTCGGGATTTGCTGGCTGGTGCCAGTGGTCACGCTGACAGACTGTGTGTTTGTTGCGTATTTAACACACGCGCTGTTTGCTGGCACAACTGCGCGCGCGTTGTTCACATAAACACACGGATTGCGTCTGGACGTCTAGATGAGGTGTCTGCTATTGCCATGTATGCACAAGTGCTGCGCGTGTGCGTATTTTGCATGTCTTGGTATATGCACGCAATGCTGCGGCAGTGACGCTTGCTGCTGACCGGCCGATATGATGAACCGGCTCGCTGCCTCTTCTGTCCGTCTCCTCACCTTTACGGGACGAATGATCTTCGGCGGCTCGCATCTGAAACTTCTGGCTGGATGTGCCACTGACTCAGTGAAGAGAAAGAAGAATAGGAGGTTGTGTTGAAGAGAGAGGAGGAGACTCTTGAGGCGCCACTCATCGAACCGTTGACTCTGCTCTTGACCAGTCTTTGTTGCAACCAGCGGCTGTGGCTGTTTGATTTTATTACGGATCCTCATTCATGATGCTGCACAGGTGGGGGCAGAAGGGGCATGTTTGGCTGCTGCCGGATGATGGAGGCTGAGCTGCGGCTGGCTCGGCGACCTGGAACGCCGTTCCTGTACCGTGAGATTTTACAGATCAGGTATGGGCTGATTTCAAATGAAGGCGGGACGTCTTACCCGCAAAGCCTCTGCTGTTGGTTCGACTGGCGTGGCGGACTCTGAGAAGAAGTCGATGATGTCATTTTGCTGGTCGGCACAAAGCCAGACTTCAAATCTTCCAGGACCCCCCAGTGACAATCCATGTGCCTTAATATAGTCGGACGTCTCCTCCTCACTGACTCTTGCCGTTGTTGCTCACACTCATTTCACTGAGGAAAGGATTTGGTTAATACAGCAACTACTCTCGTCATATTCTGGACCTGGTCTCACAGCTGGGCTGTGAGCGGCCCAGGTGCTGCAACTTATCGACGTGCTCTGACACTGCGGGACAAAGTCGACATTGCAGGACCCCGGCATGACTGTTCCGTCTCCCCTGCTGTAACGCCAATGTTCAGGAGCCAGGGAGATACGGAACGAGGGAATGGGAGACAGCAGACTTGAGACCTGAGCGGACTGGTCCTCCATTCAGTGACGGATGCGTGACGAAACAGCTGAGGCAGGCCATGGTGCGGCGACGGGATTTGAGAGATGAAGAGGAGGACGTGAGGTGAAGGAGGGCACGGCTGTGAGCGGGTGGGCGATGGGCGAATACGTCGACGCAAGCTTTTTCAATCCGACCATATTGTCACGCGAACGATCGGTGCTGAAAGACTGGTACGAACCGCTGAATCATTTGCGACCCTCGCTGAAGCTGTGAACGAGAGAAGCAATATCTATGTATATGCGGAACGGTGGCTGTTCGGGCATTTGAATGACACGGGTGATGAAAAAAATCTGCGGATGAAGAGGAAAACAGAAAGGGACAGGGTTTACCGGACAGAACAGTCTGACACAAGACAGACGTTGCTTTCCGGCGGTGAGAGAAACGATCACAGCCTGATGCGTCATGTGGCTGGCGTTTGGGTGTGGTGGGGAACGGACTGGCGTCGGATGGGTTAAATGGCAGTGTTCAGAGTGAGGATGATGTGGAGTCTGTTCAGTATTTCTGTTTAATGATCGTTGATTTAGAATCTGAAAAGTAGACAACATAGTCTCTTCATTCTTCTCACTGCTGTTGACCTCTTGAGATCGGCTGAACCAATCCCGCAGGCTGGGGCTCTGCTGCCTGCCGGTGATGACGTTCCCAATGACTGGTGTCGCTGAAAACGGGCTTTGTTCTGGCGACGATGAAGACGGTGTGAAGGGAGGAAGAGACAAAGAAAGAAGGCATGACCGCAGTACACCGGAAGCATTTTCATGGCACGTCGTAATGATCTGATGAACAACGCGCATTCCCATTCGGCTGGCTGACGTGCGCAGGCAGGATGGTGGTTGATGCTCTTTTCTGATAAGCTGCTCGGGCGGCACTGGCAGGCTGAGGTGGGCTGGAGGGCGGAGAAGAAGCGAACGCCTGATCGGCCGTAACCGGGCGCTGGTGGTGGCGCCCTCCCACTGACCCGTGGCAGTGAGCTTCGGCTTTGTCTGCTCTGTCGATGACCCGCGATGCATTACGACCAGGGCCTGTCGGGCAGTCTGTTGATCTGTTGCAAACACAGATAGCACTCGCCATCACCCGTATCTACATCTCTCTCTTCTTGTGTTTTGCACCGGTATCGCGGTTTGGCTCTCGTCGCTCCCGCTGAAGTCGCTCTGCTTCCCGCCTGTTCTGCGCCTCCTCGCTGCCCCTGAGGTCCCGGCTCTGCTGCTCTTGACCTCGTGTGTACAATTCAATAAACTGGGCGGGGTGTAAAAACATCTGCCTTGTTACAAAGGGGAACGTTCGAGGCATTACTACCCGTGGTGACGCGATCCCGGGCAACGGTGGCTACGGTGGCTGCTGGGGCTCATGAAGAGGATGGATTGTCTGAGACATGACATAAACAATGTGGGCTCTGACGTATTAAAACTGTGCTGGCGGTCTCTTTTCATGCTCTCTCTGGCTGCCTGTTCTCCACAGGCTCGACAGCTCTGTGAGCCAAGCTCACAGCCTTTGTGTGTTCCCAAATCGAATTCGAAGGGGCCGTCTTACGCTCGCGGCAGCCTGGCTGTTTGGCCGGTCGTGAGGGTATCGGCTGTGCCGGGTCCCAGTGGGGCTCACAGTCGGGCACCGGGCCGGGCCTCCTGTCCCCGGCGCCGATGACCTCTCGACCCGCGAGGCTGAGCCTCTTCGGGAGTGCTGCGCTCACTGCTGACCGGCGTGGGCCTCAGTATTTGGACTGACCAATGATATTGTGAGGCACATGTTAACCAATACGCTTCC